>JAANDG010000459.1:0-119013 GCA_036852015.1 Pelodera strongyloides | reverse complement strand
CAATATCGCCTTGGGTTTCTAGGTGTGTTAATAAACCTAATTAATAAAAATGTATTATTTTGTTATTTACGTTATTTTTTTTACCTTTGCAACCAACATAGAAAAAGATTGCGCCCGTTCGTAAAGGGTGAGGCTCGTGAGGAAATTTGTTTTATGAAAAGCACGATTTCAGGAAAATTTCCTTAAAAACGCTTTCATAATACCAGAAGCCCGCAGAGTTATTTATGGGGTAAACTGTTCCACATTCAGAAACGACCTTTTTTACGGGTTATATTATATCCCTAAATTTTGATTCTTTCTTGTCACAGTAGTGTTTCTCGTGGGCCTCTCCCTTTAAAGGAAGGCAGTCACTTCAAAATCAACTTTTTTATTCGATTTTTGTTAAAAAAAAAAAAAAAAAAAAAAAAAAAAAAAAAAAAAAAAAAAAAAAAAAATCCACATAAAATGGAACTCAGGGAGAGAAATCATGAGAATGAGTTTTAATAAATGACCGACGCCGGTGCATATATGCAATTGCCAGGGGTACTTGGAGAGTGAACAGCCTGCAGTGTTACACCTGGCGCGTGGTTTATGACTGCAGGGTATTTATTATGAAACTCTACACGGGCAATTATAAACTACGGTATATAAGTAAAAGTCATAAACAGGGATTTCTCTCCCTGAGTTCGTTTTGCCGTACTTTGGCGCTGGAATCGTCGTTTTCTTCACATACTTGAACAATTAATGAAAAGCGAATAAAAAATACGAATTTTAGTGACTGCGATCCTTTAAGTAAGCAAGTAAGCTTCCGTTTAGGTTGTAACGATTTCTTCAACAGGATGTGCATTTTCTCAGAATGCGGCATGCCAGTCATTATTTATTGTTTAAGGTTTCTTTTCTGATGGTGATTCGCTGCCTGGCAACTATGGGTCGTGGGACCAAGCAATGGCACTCAGTTTCATTCATCATAACATTAGGGCATTTGGTGGTGACCCTAAAAAGGTGCGGTCGAGAATATCTGCGTAGCTTACAATTTACATTAGTTAAAGCTCAACAAAGATATACTACAGGTCAGAACTATCCCGATCAGAAGGCCTGTTAACGACGCACATGCAAAAGCAATATTTTCTCATTCAAACGGCCTATTCGCATTGCTCACAAAGTTTATTAAAAATGAAACGAACTAGAGAGCGTTGAAATGTATGCGTGACAAGTGCATGAATTATTCGCAACAAGAAGGCAAAATAGTTGTATATAATACAAATGCAAAATGCAGTTTTTCCTTCCAAAGATTTTCTGTCACAAGGTATATGTTTCAGGTCACAATCTGGGGACTTTCTGCAGGGGGATCGTCCGCAAGTCAACTTTCTCTTTCTCCTCATGCAAACAGTCTGAATTAACTATAATTATTATTTTGTTATTGTTATTATTATTATTATTATATTAAGGATAGATGATTGGTATTATTATTATGAGGGATTATTATTGGTATTGTTATTATTAGATTAGTAGTAGTATTGTGAGTATATTATGATGTTATATTATATTATTATATTGTTTATAATATATATATTAGTATAGTATTATTATATATGCTTATTAGTTTATAGTATTATTGTATTATTATAGTTATTATTACATTGGGTTATTATTATTATTAGTAGATCTATTTTTAATTATTATTATTATTATTATTATTATTATTATTATTATTACATTTTAGAATATTTTCAACAATCAATCAGCATGTCTGGATCCGCTTTTGCATACTGGGCAATGAACGACGCAACAGTTGATAATTCCATCGATCTTGCTCAAGCCGTAGGGTAAGAAAGATCCGAGTAGATCACGGTGATTATTTATCGCCGATCATTCTACCTGAGATTGCAGTTTATGTTCGGTCGGCCATTGCCCTTTTCAAGCCACAAATTGGTATATTTGTATTTGCACGGGCTAGACATGCACGGGCTGCACGGGCACGGGCTAGACATTGTTTAGCATATGTAGCCCGGCGGGATCCTTTTGAGGTTATACAGTTTGGGACGTTATGTAGTGTAGTGCACGAGAAGATGTAGAATTAATCCCTTTAGTGTCATCTCGCACTCGGTCTGCTTTATCCAAATGTCCGATCATGAAGTGCAAGAGGTAAAAAAAAAGTTTAGATGCCATCGCCGCAACACCATGAAGCAATGCTTGAAATTAAAGACAATTGAAGAGTTGTATGATGCGATGAAACAAATTGTAAGTTTTATTTCTTGCGTTGTACTATGTTCCTGTTTAGCAAGGAGGTTCCCCGCTAATTGGCATGGTGGCGTCCTGGCAGGCCTCCTTAGGCAAGACCAGGATGGTAGGAGTCAACTTGCTGTAGTGTTTTTAACAACGCAATACTCCGCTTGACAGAAATTTCTGGCTGGCTTTTGAAGCGAAAGTTCTTTCTCCTACATGTGACCAAAACAATGCTTGCAGGGTGGTACATCGTACACAATGCAATTTCTCAAGTTTTCTCCGAGAATCGACGGTGATTTCTATCCCACAACTCCAGAAGTTATGCTAAAGGTCTCACTTTAATTCAAGAACGGTATTTTTGAACCAGGTTTCTCCCATGTTTGTCTAAACCTGTTGCGTTTTCGGAAAGCTTCTATATTAACCTGAACCTCAAATGCACTTCGTTCGACAAGTAATCGACAAAATTAATTGCACTTACGGAGATTGACTTGAACCCGCGTTTCTTTTTATATTGGCTTCAAACGCAATAAAGCGAAACATCGTCCGGATTTTGAAACTAGGTTAAACTATAGTAAACTATTGACTCCAATTCGACCCCACATGCAGTTGTGCACGACGCGTTTAGATTAATTAATTCCTCCAAACTAAAGCGCTGAACCTTATAATACTTGTTTTTTGGAAGATAAACCCATTATCCTTCGATAAAAGGAAACTATTTGAGCACTTCATTCTCGTGAGCGCGTCGTGCACAACTGCACGACGCCTGCCAATATTTCGCTATAATATCACAAGGCCCATTATTCCTTGGTCACTTTATTCCTGTGGCTTTACTAAAAGAGTTTGCTGTTTGTTCTAGTTTATTTTAGGGTAGCGTTTCGATCAAACTAAAGACTAAATATTTCTATGAACTATCAAAGCAATATTACAGGATGCGCCCCCAATTCCCAGCATTATTGGAGTATCAAGGAAAGAAGGGACGTTCTTCTGTAAGTAGTTGCATTAGCATTAGCCTTAATGAACTTGAAGGAACGCGTTAGTATGCGGATTTCCTGGAGCTTATTTCGTTCAATGTAAAAAAAAATCAACAGAGTTTATTGTATGTTTTCCACGGAAGAACTTTGTTATATGTTCGCCGGTTCGTGCATTTCAGCTATTCTCGCACGGGCCCTTTCCATTCATCGACTCGAGATCAGCCAAGAGGACTATACACACTTTAATCGAACAAAATTCAAAAAGATCATACAGGTTGGTAACTCAAATGGTAAAATATACAACAAGAAAGTATGAGCAACATGCACACATGTCAATGATGCTTGAAGCATTCAAAAAGCGACTAAAATAATGAATATATGTATTAAACATCGCGCCATCGCCGTGCACAAAGAGGGTGGGCGTGACGCACGCCCTCTTGACTCTTGGGTGCGTCTACAATGTTTCCTACCTTTTCAGGATCTCTTCGTTGCAGACTATTTTGGAAACAATATGAATGCAGCATTGGAATCAATTATTGGCGAGTATTTGGATAAAGACGAGCCGGAAATTGCAAACAGTAGCTATTATCTGGAGAAGTATACAAAGGTAACCGAAAAAAAAAACAAGAAAACAAAGTATTTTGTAGAGAAAAATGGTTACATACGTCATGATCCGCCATTATCGTATAGTTTAGAAATAATTAAACTGGGTAACATTTTCAGCTTATTTCCGACACGGTTTTCAACGTGGCCGCCGCCCGAGAAGCGTTAGCCAAGATCGAGAAAAACGATCCGGTTTATTTGTATGTGACGGAGCATTTCAATAGTGTGATTTACCCCGAAAATGCCCCCGTCAAAGGTGAACTGGTGAATTATGTCCTTCAGAAGAAGAGCCTGCACTGTATTATATTTTTTGGTTAAAGTTACATGTAGATAATTGTATATGTAGGTAAATATACTGTGCGCCACTCAAAGGATGTAGTGTGCGGGACAAACTTCGTTTCAAGGCCGTCCCGAATATCAACAGTTAAGAACTCAACTTTCATTGTATTGAATAAAATATGTTTCAGGGGCAACTCATGTTTCTGAATATCCATACATCTTCGATACATATCCCCTTGGCAAGTTTGAGATCAAGGAACAGGCAGATGTGAATTTAGCAACATTTTTCCAAGAATCTTGGGCAAACTTTGCGAAATCAGGGTATGCTTAAAGGGATCGGCTCACCTCAAATCGTGTCTGTTTTTTTTTGTTTCTTTATTTTCTGTAAGGGATAATAAAAATTTGGAATACAAAAAGTAGTGTTCTATTTCAATACTCACGAAGATATTAGGTGATAAAGTGGTGGATCGATCGGCCCGAAATGAAAAAGTGTAATTGTCCTGCCTTGTTTGTATGGGACAATCAACACTTTTTCATTTCGGGCCGATCGATCCACCACTTTATCACCTAATATCTTCGTGAGTATTGAAATATAACACTACTTTTTGTATTCCAAATTTTTATTATCCCTTATAGAAAATAAAGAAACAGAAAAAACAGACACGATTTGAGGTGAGCTGATCCCTTTAAAATATAACTCTACGAAACAAAATCGATGTTTGTTTGTGGGGGTCGGTTTTTGTACCACATGATAAACATGAGAAAGGCTGACTGCATGATAGATATTCTTCAATAAAGAAAAAAACTTGCGTATGAAACTATATACTTATTTAATATATATTTGGTAACAAACTAGTGTTATTTAATTCGATAAATAAATAAATAAATAAATATGCATTCATACGTATCTAAGTCTATTCATTCAGAGAACCTACAAATTCTGTGGTCGATTGGGCTAAGACTGATTCCTCTTCTTTTAATTACGTCAGTTTGACATCAGCGCCGCACCAGAAAAATGGCTTCTTTGTGGAAGAAGTTGCATTTTGGAAGAAAATGACACACGAATTTGGAAAAGAAAGAGAAAAAACTGAATTTTAAGATATTTTAAGGTTTCCGGACCGTGTCTTGATCAACTATTTTTATCCACTTTCGCGTTTTTCATATTTTTTCGTGTTGTTTTACTTAACTTCTTTCAGTAAGTAGTTTTCATTTCTTCTATACTGTTCAGAATTATGAATAGTTCCACTTATAAAACTTATCTTTAAATCGCCCCCTCTCATTTCTCTTTTATGTTTCAGATCTGCCAAATTTTTAGAGAGGCACGTTAAGGTTCGCTGTTTTGCTGATGATCTTAAAGTGTATGTTGTATATAAATATATAAAAAGAGGAACATCAACAAGCTCATATCAATATGCAAACTTAAACTTCTGCTTTGAGTCGTGTAATACTTGGCAACTTGAAAATGCTAATCATAAATGTCATGCGCTCTACCTTGGTACCACTAACCCTAATCATGCCTATGAGCATATCAAGTGCGAGCTTGGTACCCCGTTTCAGCCAATTAGCCGGAAATTAGTGCGGGTCTGCAATGACATTTAGGTCACAAGCTGTGCCCACTTTGGAAGATGAAGACATATGTGCCACATACGATTGCCGTTTGAAGTAACCCTTCACTTCTTTGTTTAGGGCCAGATAGACGATGGCGGCTACGCCTAAAAAATCAAACAAAGCTGTCATGCGTTTTCATAAATCCAAAATTTTGGGCACTGTTTCCTGTTTACCCTAGTCGAAATTCCAATCCCTGCTGTATGAAGTTACAAACTGTTGGAAACACAGATGCACATGATATAGTATGCGGCGTACTGACGACAGCTAGATAGGAGAGCTGCCTGACGAAATGGGTGGCGTATAATTAGAAACGCCCGCGTAGGAAGAACTCCCATTTTATGATGGGTTGATTCAATTCGGTTTCTTTCTGCTCAGTATACCCCTATATCTGCTCAGAATGCCCCAATTCGCTTCCGTTGTACTCAAAATACCCTAAAGCCTATCCTTATGCCTGCCGAGAAACATTCACCAGGAATCGTGTACCAAGGAACTTAACGTTTTAATCGCAGCTGTCAAATAGACCCTGATGTTGAGGACTGAGGGATGAGTCATCAAGGTAACCAAGGTATAAGGTAATGTTCACCTGAGCTATGATGCCATGAGATATGAGCTGCAACGAGCACCCATTTGGGAACAATCAGATACTGCAGAAGTACGTAAAGTATCGACCCCAATAGAGCGGGAGTGGTTATCAACATAACTTGAAAGAAAAGCTGAAAACGCTTGTTTTTTCAAAGGTTCTCCCCTTTTTACCCGCTTATATAGAAGGCCTGATTTTCTGATCCCCCAAATCTATTTTCCCTCTTGATGGGTATATGGCGACTTAAAATCCCCGAAAAGAACACACGAAAGCACAGGGACTGGTGCCGGTGCGAGTGCATTACAACTAGCGTAGTCGTGCGGGGTAAATGTACAAGGTACAAGTTCACATTATTTTATCGTGAAAAAGTGCTCTGTTTTAGGTAGGAGTTTTTGGCTCTTCTGCGCCATCATTGCTATGTAACTATCAGAAAATTTAGCGGCGACAAAAAGAGACCAATTCGGCTGTGGGCAGCATTTACAAAAAGTGAACAATTCATTATTTTAATACTTATATATTCTAAGAACAGTCGGATGAAGAGCCCTCACGGCCTCTACTCCGACTGCAGGAATCGGCCTTCGGCCGATTTTTACCCTACTAATTAAATTTCTATGATACTATGATGCTTTACTTTGGCTAATTATTTACTTCTAATCCAACGGGGACCCAAAAAAGCTGTAAGATAGACGTATAGTTTTTGAACTACTCAAACTTGGAGGCTAGCACTTGAGCAGTCATACAGGTGTAGAAGTTGAATAATAACATGTCTGTTCAGTGAATAGAAAGCCAACTATGCGAATGAAAATGATATATGAAATATATTTCACTAAGGGAGACCCTTTTCAGATCTGTTACTTATTTGTCGTGTTTTGATCTACGTTGTTATTTGAGACTGGCAATATGCATTTATATCATTGGTATGCAACAAACGGCGTAATACCCCACTAGCTTCAAAAAAATACACTTCCAACTTTAATTTAAAACGTCCACTTGCTCAATTCTCTTTATGTTTATGTCTAGTTCCATAGTCGCAACACATTTCAAAAGTTCAGGAGCGCCGCAATTTTTGGCTCCCCGTTGGATAGAAGTAAATAATTAGCAAATAAAAGTATAGCATCATAGTATCATAGAATATTTAATTAGTAGGGTAAAAATCGGCCGAAGGCCGATTCCTGCAGTCGGAGTAGAGGCCGTGAGGGCTCTTCATCCGACTGTTCTTAGAATATATAAGTATTAAAATAATGAATTGTTCACTTTTTGTAGATGCTGCCCACAGCCGAATTGGTCTCTTTTTGTCGCCGCTAAATTTTAGCCGTATGGCTACTAGAATATAACAAAAAGGATGTGCAAACGCTTCAATTTTAGAGCCACCAGTAATAATTACATTTCTCTCGACCGAATTGCCAGGTAGCGATCGTCGAATGAATTTCACATAAATTAGCATAAATGAATAAGAGATGAAGAGCACTCCGGCCACAAGGAAATTGTTGAACGCGTGGAATGTGTTCTCATATAATCTGCTCTCCTGAAAGTATTTATAGTCATACCAAAAAAAACTCCTTTGGATATGCGGACGCCTTTTCCAGAAGCGCACATCTTCCGTAAATTGAGACATATTTTTAGGGCAACCCGAATTTTCCTTCCGCGCAAACAAAAGTATCAAGTCTTTTCACTAGTGTTCTCGTCCCTTTATAGTTATAAAAAATTTAGTCATATTTGGGTATTTTATTTATTTATTAAATAACACCACAGGGTGTGCATCACAATGAAATGATGAAAAGAAAGCGGTATAAAACTCGTCGTGTTGTCGTTGATTAGCAAACAGGTGATTTGATAATAAAACAATGGAAATCAAGCGTAATGTGTAGGTAATGTTGCCAGGCATTTCAAGTTTTGCAAATATTTGCCGCGATCGTATGATATGTGGGCGATATTGTATTGTTACCTCAAAAAATGAGCCACGAGATAAGAACTGAACGACTGGGCTTAGGTAAAAAAAAGCTATTACAACAGATACTCAACAACTAGCACAGTGAATACCCTCCACCCGCAGGAAACCTTATGCGCTACAATAAAATATCGCAGCGCCGCAAATGGCTTTTAGTGGACAAGCCACTCGATATCGGCAATTTTTTTGCAAAACTATGAAAAGAAAGCACACCAATAAAGCGTCGATCAACCAAAAAATAAAGAACTCCTCGGTGTAACTGTATCAGTATATGCTGCTATATGCTGCTATTGAGTATATGCTGCTTGGTTGCAGATAGGTTAGCTAAGTTTCCGATATGTTACAAAACAAATATGCAGACCAGCCCACGGTACGAAAGTTCGAACCTTTTCAAAATCGTCGGTAATATACGGAACCCATGTTGCGGCAAACACATGCGAAGAGAACATCAACGGTTTGCACACAATTCCACCGTAAAATCCATAGGCAAAGACAACAAAAACCCATAACCAGCCTTTGCCAATCTAGAATGGAAAATAAATCGGGTGAAGAATGCATTTCCTTATTTTACTGTTCGCAACTGTAGTCGTTTGTCTTATTGAGACGGGAATTTCGTATGCACACGGTATGCACATATTGTAGAGTGGGGTGGATAGCCCAGACCAGAGGCTATATTGCCACTCCGATTTCCTCGGGAAATATTCCCTGGGGACAGAAAATATCACTCTCACGTGAGGAACGCAGACGAGGAGTTCCCCATGGGGAATGGAGTGGTGAATATGACCTCTGGAGGTTTTCAATAAGCCGACCATTTTTTACTGTTGCTGGTATGAATGTAACAATGAGTAACGTCTGATACGAGAAAAAGCATTCACGGTTCAACAAGGGTAATTGATGGAACACAAAATTCAGATTTAATGGAAATTTTCCGAAATCCCCCAAGTAAATCTTAAATTGATGGGTCACTTCAAATCACCCCTTTGTTTATTTTTGACATGTGCAGTTCACCAAATAAAAATCAGAATCAGTACAAAAAGTTTCCAAATTAAGGATCCCAGAGTTTGTAGTCTGCTGATATTGGATAGGCTTGATATGAATCCCCGTTCTATTCAACAGCTGGTGCACAGTAGCCGGCAGGAAAAATAACGGGCAGGCAAGGAGAGGACGGGAAAGAAATCGCCCTCTCATTTTGTTGGTGTCTCACCATCTTTATCAGTCTTTGGCACTCTTAACCTATACTTGTTGAACTATACATATCAGAAATAAAGGGGTGATTTGAAGTGACCCGATCCCTTTAATTACCTGAAAAAATGATTCGATAAGTCGAAAATCAATCAATGAAAACACACGATTTATGGCGAGAAGCATGAAGAGACAAGACGCCGTAGCCCAACAGACTACAATGGAGGATAATTATTAGTAATACCAACATCCTTTTTGCATAACACATTTTTTTTTCAATATACACATTATCTAAGTGAGGGCTTATTTGCAGTAAAATGAATGCAATTATAGAGCGAAAGACCGTGACTCGGACCAAATAGTTTGGCGTTGATAAAGATAGAAAGTAAATTGCATGCTGCAAAGCTTAACTTGCAATTTTGCAATTACCACCCGATAATTGGCAACAATTATGTGCTTTTTCCAAACACTATTTTTTAGATGAATGCCTTCTCGAGCAGCAAGCTGGAAGAATCATATTTATATAACTTGCCTATTACCAAATAAGCGTAAGAGTTTACGTATTACATTACATGAAAAGGCAACTCTTATTGTTAGTCGCAATGTTTGCAGAAGCGTTGCATACAGCGTATGGAGTTTGCGAATAACTAACATATGTTAGCTGCTCCCTCAAGGTACATCCAAAAGGGAGAAGTGCAGAACCCCGCCCCAATATATGCCAAATAGCCAATGATAATTGAGTTGCACATCAGATTGGCCACATCGACACAGCCCAACACAAACATGATCTGAAGCTATTACCTGCTTATGATGATTCAATAAAAGATATTTGAGCTTAAACTATTCAGAAATACAGAGAAAATATTCAGTGACTAGTTAATATTCAGTGAAAAATCCGATCCCACCCTGTAACATGTGAATTTGAAGAGTTCAATTTTCCACATTGCGTAGAGACTTGATGCATACATCATCTGAAGCAACTAATTTAACCAATTTTCTCGAATGAAGATTCAAATACGGGACGTTCTTCAAAGTTAAATTTCATGTCCACAACCTGCTATATCTCACAATCTGCTCAACTGTGCCGTAGAATCCGAGTTCAATTTATCTAAGTGAGATGAGTCAGAGCGAATTTTTTCGAAGTGTCACGGGAGCAAATGAACTATATAGATTTAACATGTAAAAAGTGAATGGATCATGTAAAAAGTGAATGGACCGTGTAAAATATGAACCTACGATGTAAACAAATCCTCCAATAACGAGATAAGTTCCCAAAATTGGCCATCGTTCTCCTCTCTCAGCCCACTGTTCAGTGGTTCTGTTATTACAATTGTACATCCAGTCTGGGTATCCATATATCGACCGAACCACCTGGATATTTGAAACAAGCTTATAGAACGACTGACAAAAAAAGTTCATGGATGGAATCCCCTGGACCCACTCTCAGCACAAATCGATGATTTTGTTATTTTAGGCGTGTGAAATGCAACAATAAAAAAACAACATTCCCAGAGGTCCTCAGGAAATTCTAAACACATGGTCTAACACTGTTGATCATGCTCTATTTACCCACTATGAGCACATTGCTTGAACGAATTATGTTCGAACCAACTTCTTGTGAGATCGTATGAACCTGCTTTCCCTACGGTACATACCAACGGACCGAAAGTCAATACAGGTCACGCACCTTTGAAAAGTACCTCAAAACATAGATCCGCACCTTTGAAAAAATGTTAGGAATAAAAATTTTAAAGCACTTACTTCCATTTTCTTAAGTGAATTACCGAGCGAGCACCTTCTGTAAACAAAAAAACTTACAATTAGCATGTTGATAAAGTGTTCGGGATCACAACAAACACACACGATGGTTCTAGACAAGCACACATAAAGAGTTCCCTAGATCTTTCTTTTACGAGTTTATCTAATACTACAGCGAAGAACATTGGACAAGAACTTCTTGAATTAAATTTACCAAACAAATGCTAGATAAGAAATAATGTCAAAGTTAACAAAAAAAAACAGGCAATGTACTACTGCTCGCGCATGTTTTTTTTTGTTATTACCATGTGTCTAACGAAGTGAGTGACAGTGGTATTTGACGAGGATGATGGAACATCAAATCGAAGGGTAGTGGGAGAGACTTGTCAAATTTAAATATACAGATCACATCACATGCACCTCTCTGCATGAACTGGAGTACACAGCCAATTTAAAGAGAACGTCGACCCGAATCCCATGGCCAAGAAATTATATAACACGTCGTCAAAAAGAAGAGTTAGCACACGTCGGCTACGTTTTTTGCTTGCATCTTTCCCTTAGTTTGTCTGGCGAATTCAAACGGCCCTGCGCTCAGAGAATCCACTGATTTTGAGCGCACAACCAGGATCATATTTCATATTTACTGCAGAATTTTATTAAAATAAAATACGAATGCGAATAAGAATAAGAAGAAACTAACGACTCTAGTAACTCCGATCCTTAAAATTAGTTCAAATCCCCCTTTTATTTTTGCTATTGATACTACACCTAACATGAGTCACAATGCAAAACAAAAAATTTAAAGGGAATATGTAGGCACTCAAAATGAGCAAAACAACTGCGAAACTAGAGTTTCCACACCAGACATGAATTTAAGTAGGCGACTGAATATGTAAATTCGAATATTCTGATTTGCATGCAAATATGTCGCTGCTGCATGCTATATGCCGATGTATGCACACATATGCTAAATTTTTGCTCCATCAGAACTGCCGTGTAAGCCAGGGTGTCAGTAAACGCGTTTACTATGGAAAAGGTGAACTTTGACAATCATTTTCTTTTAAATGGGAAACTTTTAACAATTTTTGTTGTTGTTTCCTTAATGAGTAACACACATTCTATTAATACAGCTTAACTTCAAAAAGGGCATACATATTCCCTTTAAGAGTGAGCATCCTCGCTGCAGGAGCATGTGTTTTGAGGTCTCATTGTCAGATTAATAAAAAAAATTGGTCTTCGTAGACGGGCTACGGTACGTCAGTTGTTTTTATTGAGCCGATTCCTCAAAACATCATGCCTCGAGGAAAATTTTTTTCTGCGTTATGACTCATGTTAGGCGTATTATCAATAGCAAAAATAAAAAATTACTTTATAGCAATTGCCTTGCAAAATTAACGCAAATAATTTCCGGACTACACGAAAGTTGAATGCAAAACATAATTGATGTATGTTGCCATAATGTCTGCCGACTGAGGAATGTTATCTGGCATACATAAACAAAACAAAAATAGCTTATTATATAACGGAGAAGAGTTTATCATGGATTTTGTTTGTTTTTATGTCCACAACGAAATGTTTTCATAAAGAAAATTTCATATTCACAATCGAAACAGAACATACAAAACCTTTGCCGCTGGCGGGATTCGAACCCACAGCAGCACAATATCTCTCGATTCACAATCCAACACTCTACCTGTTGAGCTATGCTAGCTTATGGTACGGGTAATCCGCTGCTCTTACATAGAGCGCCTTCAATGGCAAATTTGCATGGTACCATTAGTCTAACGGAAACCAGACGACCCATACGTTTCCCCAATCATAAATGACTTTGGAGACGAGTGATTGTTTTAAATAGGGTAACAATCGGCCGAAGGCCGATTCCTTTCCTCCAAGCGGAGAAGAGCCGGCTGGTATTGGAATATTTGGGATAAAGATGTACATATTAGCAGTTAGAAGGAATAGATTTTATAAGACAATAGGCGCTAACAATAAGAAAACAATAGCGTGTAGGCGGCCCACCTTTTTCTGGCCCCGCGTAGGCGGCGCACCGGCCACGTTTCCTTAGTTTTGACATTTGTTGTTTGATTTGAATGTTGCTTGCATGGATGTTTTCTTGCGAACTTCACACATTCGTTTTTTTTAAGTTATTCAGAGAAGACTCCTCATTGACTCAAATTTATATGTCCACTTTTCTACTAGAAAGATGGAAGTGTTCGTTTTCCAGTACTTGGTCAAATTTTTTAAAGGCGTTAGAGTTAAAGTCAGAAAAGACATGTAATTAAGAGATATAATTTAAAAATCATTAGAAAACCCCTAGGGAGCAGTTGTCAGCGACGGGCCAAGAACACTAGAGATACTCTACTAAAACAAGAAAGAACTTCAAATAAAGTAATTAAAAGTATCTCATTGCCAGGTCAAACAAAAACAATACGGTGTTTTATTTGTTGCCATGTATATTGAATATTTATTATACTCATTAAAAGAGCGCAAAAGGAGCATGTATAGACTACTTTTCACCAACCCACCGAGACAATAATATTTTGGTGAACTAATATTTTACAAGTCGCTGATTTTTTGGTGCAGAGAATGCCAGTAACAGTTTGTTTCGTAGAAGAAGAATTTAGTGATTTTGTGGGAGATTTAAAAGTAAGGAATGCATGGCGTTTTAGCTCTTTGCAATGCAGCGACCCAGAAGTTGAAGGCTAACAAACAGTAAGACACATAAATGTGTGCCAAACAAGTTAACAACGAACAGTGATTAAATTTACCGAGTTAGTTTCTAGAGGCCACTTGTATCAGCGTGAACATTGCAATTGGCCAAACAGCTATCCATGGATTCTTATTAATTTAGAAATACAAAGATAGTAAGGATAATTCGCATGTAACACTTAACAAAAACAGTATATTTAAGTAAGAGTTAATACAACCTGATCAGAAGTCTTACAAAGATTCCTCTCGTAAGAAAGGGCTTTTCAGTGAACAAAATAGTTAACTTGGGATCACAATTGTAGACTTTACTTTACAAGAGTCAGGTGATTATGAAAACATATATGTTACATGAAATGGGAAACGAAGTTGGCAACAAAATGGATATACCTCATTTGAGGACCAATGAAAATTAGTACAAAAAAAAGTTTTTTTAGATTACTGGATCTGAGATCACAACTTGGAGGTCGACAGTGCCCACTTTGGAAGAAGAAGACAGATTTTTGACATAAGTTTGCCGTCGGAAGTATCCCTTCACTTCTTTGTTCAGTGAAAGGTAGACGATGGCGGCCACTCCTGAATACTAAAATATACTAAAACGCGTTGGGTTGAATACTAAAACCCGGTGGGCCGCTATAACTTATGGGCATTTGAACAACTTTTCTTTCTTTTGGTGGATGTTTAATGTTTAGTTTATGTAGCATGAAGCATGGAACGCCCGTCTAAATATTCGCTATAGAGATGAAGGTGAAGCATAAAGCAGTAAGTCCTCTTGCAGAGCGGTCTTGCAGAGCAAGACATCATGACCACTTGTGACTTATAAGCCTCCCGATCTACTCGGGAAGCCTAGCAGTATAAACACAAGTTACCTTCATTGTAATAGGAAAGTATTCCATATCAAAAAAAAATTGTTCACCTGTTGCATGATGCCACGAGAGATGAGCGACAACCAGAACCCATTTCGGGACTATCAGGTATTGCAGTGAAACATACAGTAACGAGGCCATGAGCGCGGGAATTGAAATCAGAACAACTTGGAGGAAAAGCTGAAATGTGTGTTTTGAACGGAGACCTCCTGGACTAACGTCACGGAAAAAGAAAAGAAGTGTCACTTGAACGTGACTAAACATAAGGACCTAATTTTTCATATTCTTGCAAGAAGAAGAGTATGCATTTATAGTCCGACGTTCTCCGATAGATTAGACGATTTCAGAAACGGCCCTCGACCAAATGTTGTATGACATAAACTATTACATTTCTCTCCACATTATTATCACGCAGCGATCGTCTGATGACTTTTACGTAAATCAGTAAAAACGCATAAGAGATGAAGAGCACTCCGGCCACGAAGAAATTGTTGAACGCGTGAAATGTGTTCTCATATAATCGGCTCTCCTGAAAGTGTTTATAGTCATGATCAATTAAATTATCTGCACCTCGGTGGCGAACTTGGCAGGTACTGACAAATAGAGTCCGTATTAAATAGGGTAGGAAACCTTTGCAAGACCTTCACCGACAGCTGTGAATGATGGTGACATACTTGTTCAAAATCATCGGTAATATACGGCACCCATGTTGCGGCGAATACATGCGAAGAGAACATCAACGGTTTGCATACAATTCCACCGTAAAAACCATAGGCAATGGCGACCGAAAGCCATAACCAGCCCTTACCGAACTGAAATTGAATTTGGAATATTCTCTGCGAACAAATTATTTGGATGCTAACTGGTACCATCCCCAACTGGTTGATTACTTTAATTGTGCCACATTTATTGTGAACATGAACATAGTGACGGGCGAACTTTTAGTACATGAAGTTTTTTTAGAATGTAAAACGTCCAGAAGCTTGTTTACCTGGAAAAATGATTCGATCGCTCGAAAGTCAATCATTGAAAACACACGATTTATGGCGAGAAGCATGTAGAGACAGGAAACAGTGGTCCAGCAGACTGAAAAAGAAATGATCATAGAAACACCTTTTACATCGCTATTTCATTGTCATTATCTTTCATGTACCTTTCACTGTCCATACATGCCAATATGAAACAAGGAAATTTGTTTCAAAATTGGAGACTGAAATTAGCCTCAACATGAAACAAGGACGGAACTGTGCGACAAAACTAATTTTTGGATTTCATTATGAAATGTTTACCATAAACATAATTCCTTCTGACGGAGTACAAATAATGTACATAAATAGCTCTTCTTGCTCGTAAATAAACCAAATTAAACAAGTTACGGCCAGCGACCGAAAGCTACCTGAGCTAATAAGTTCGATTAAATTGAATTCATAAATTGTAAGTTGTCTAGCAAAAGTTTATCTTACAATTATTCCCGTCATAGCAGGGATTGATGTACAAAGAATACAAAAATCAGACTGCCGAAGCGTCTACAATACTTTTATAAACTCATGCAGCATTGTGGTAGCCAATGGCTTGGTGCACTAACAATTTACAAATAAAATTCAGAAAATTTAGGCTAGGAACATTTGAAATTAACAAATAACTGACATATGTTAGCTGCTCCCTGAATGTACATCCAGAATGGAGAAGTGCAGAACACCGCCCCAATATATGCCAAATAGCCAATGACAATTGAGTTGCACATCAGGTTGGCCACATCGACGCAGCCCAACGCAAACATGATCTGAATAAGAAATGCATTGTTCTTGAAGCTTGCATGGTCACAGTCCTGATGAAAATCCTCGGACTGTTTGTAAATGGGACGCGGAAAACCATAGCGCATCTGCTACACACTTTTTGGAAGTATTTCGAAAGGGGGAAAGAAAGGGTGGGCCTCAGGTATGACAATTGTCGCAGTTGCACACATTCCGCAGATGTGCCAAATTAAAACTGTAAACTTTTGATGCTCCTATCGCAACCCGTGCACGACGCAAAATAGGTTGCGCGACGCACTGTAGGAGACTATCTGTAGGAGACTCAGCGTAAGTTGCGCGACGCGCTGCAGGAGGCTCAGCATAAGTTGCGGGTTATGTTTACTATTTTTTGAAGAACGAATGATTATATGACTCAAGCTACCACTTCTCAACGTTGGCAGCGAATCGTTGAATGTCAACTATTCCAAACGCTGACTGTGTATTAGGCAAGAACGATTAAGAATGTTACCAATAACAAATGCCACAATTATCTCACCCTGTAGCACGTGAATTTGAATAGGCCAAGTTTCCACACCGCGTACAGGCTTGATGAGTACATCATCTGAAGCAAATAACTTCTTGGTATGTTCGTTTGGATACTTATCACATGTACTTCGCTCGGACCTACTGAACAACTGAACAGTCATGTAAACCGTAAACCACATTATCTTTATTCCTTTGAGAGTTTGTTCTTGCTCAAGAATGAGAAAGAAATAAGCTTACGATGTAAACAAATCCTCCAATAACGAGATAAGTTCCCAGAATTGGCCATCTTTCTCCTCGCTCAGCCCACTGTTCCGTGGTTCTGTTACTACAATTGTACATCCAGTCTGGATAGCCATATATCGACCGAATCACCTGGAAAGTATTCAGAAATTTCGGAAATTATTCATATTTTTTTCCTTCTCTCTATCTATTTCGCTGTGTCTTTTGTTCTATTTCTCTCCACATCTCTATTCTGTTCTGTGGGCCCTGTGATTGGTTGACTGTACAGTACAGCTTTTGAAACATTTACCTCCATGTTTCAGTTCCCTTTTGTCGAAGTGCACCTGAAAATAAAAATAAAATAAATTCGACAAAAAAATCGATGACAAAGAACTTGACGACAAAAAAATAAAATAGAAGACTGAGCTTCAGAGCAAAATGGAAGACTGGCGATGAGAACAATAGTTATTTTTTATAGGACCGTATTCCACGCGGTATAAAAATTAAAAACTATGTTTTTCCTGAGGTGGAACTGGCGTTGCCGAATTTGATTTGTCCGTTTAGTGATAAAATAATGATAACTTTCCTATTGGTCAACAAAAAAGGTTTATTTGGTGGCAATGTATTCGGTTGTGCTTCAAGTTCATCATTTAGGTTTAGTATACATACATCGTACCAACGACCGTCATAATAATGCCGAAACATAAGTTCAGGTGTAAAGGTAAGCGTTTGATTGCGCAAACGAAAATACCGCTTGTTTTTGTAATTATTAATAGTAACAAGTATAGGCAAAGCAAATTGCTGATAATTTTCACTTTTCACCACCTTCCGGCAATTTATTTTCGAAGGGGAGGAAAATGATCGTAACAAACGCCGATCTCGATATATTAAAGTCAGTTAATTACACATAACATATTTCCCGTTCATGTTCACTCTATTTCCTGTAACTAAATGTTACTATGATGTTTCGACTATGGAAAATATTTAGAGGAGTGACCAAACTGGCTACATCGTAATCATTCAACGTTCTCTACATTACTTCAAAAAGAACAAGTAAGTGACGGTAAATTCGAGACAGACATTTGAATATTATACGTGGGAATAGAATTGTGGAGCCTATATTTCAAAATCACGTGTCACAGTCATACCGCACTTGCCTATGAAGCGAGAGGGGTTCGAGTCCTCTTGGAGGCAAATCATTGTGTATTTTCCAGCCCTGTTGTGAGGGTATCGAAATTTGATGGAAAGGCTCCCTTGTGGATATACAAAATTTCAAACTCTTCTGCTTTATATAATAAGACGTTACTTTGTACAAAAATGTACGTGTTTCTTGTGTGTCCCTCTGTTTAAAGCAAAATACCGGCCGTTTGTTTGAAACGCGTCGTGGATAACTGTATTCTTACGTATTTATGCTAATGTTCTCGAATTTAGCTCGATTTTTTATTCTAATTTATATTTTATTTCCATACGATGCATAAGAATACTGGTGTCCACGGTGCAACAACAGGCCAGTATTTCGCTTTTTCCCTGATGTAATAAATTATTATTATTATCATTACTAAGGACAAACTTTGTTTTTGAGCCGAAGGAATACGATTACATCATACAACCTACATATACTAAACAATGAAAACCAAACGAGTACCGGATCTGAGTATGGGAAGTGATTTTATACCGGTCTATTATTTGAAAATTGTATTTCCTTTTTTAAGATACTGTAGCGAGTACATAATCTATTAAATTGTACGTGTTAATTTAATCTTAAAGAAAATGTAATAACGATATGAACGAGAAGTTTTGCACAGCTTAGGCAAAATAGGGTTTTGATTTGTAGACCACACCACATTGGGAACATTATGGTTAGACTAAAAACCAGCTAGCAAAGGGAAGCAGAAATCGCCACCTTCAAACTTCAAACCACTACAGAAGGCACACAAGAAAAACCCAAGGTGAAAAAGCGTATTCAACTAATTCTGCCCAGTAGTAATGGCTAATAGTTGTAATTAACATGTGTACTCGTGTCGCGAACTGGAATACTAATATAGAAAACAATAATAATAAAAATGTATTCCTCGGGAGCCATTTTAAAAGCAAACCATTCAGGAATACATGCGCCATTTTGGAAGATGAAAAATAAAAAGATGGTCCAAATCTGATTGTAGGAAACAATTTACGCCGTCTTTTTCGCTAATATAAATGAGCCTCTAACATGAGGCCCATGAGAATAACGTTTCCCTCGATTTACTTGCACAGAATGTCCGGAATTTCAGAAATATTACTGTGAAAACCGCATTGTTTGAAGCCTGGAACTCACAGAGTTATTCCCCGGCAGGCAGTTCGGCCAGGTACCGTTCTCAGGATCAATTTTCGCGCTTTTAGTGCATTCCTGTGTTGGAAACGCCTCTTTATAATTGTAGTAATGCTCTATATTCGTTTGAACATATTACGTTGAAAAAGAATGCAAGTGCACGGATATAAACCGTAAAAACTAATTTTTGAGTTGCTGACTACGGTACCTGGTCGAACTGTTTAGCATAGAATATCTCTGCGAGTTCTAGATGCAAATTTATGCGGTTTTCACAGTAATATTTCTGAGATACCGGACATTCTGTGCAAGTAAATTGAAGAAATTATTTTTCTCGTGGGCCTCTCCCTTTAAGAAATATATTTTGTGGGCTAGTCATTTTACTTCGTTCCTAACTTGGAACTCGTACAACTAATCATAAATCTTTCAAAAATAGTCGCAATTCGTTTGATCAGCAGTTGTGTTGTTCGATTTATAAAGGCCGCGTCAAATAATTTTTCTGAAAACAGTGCTAACTAACCAGTATATCAGTAAGTTTTTTCCGTTTTTTTTCGCCGTTTCTTTAAGAATTCTCTAAAACTAAACATCAACTTGCCAAAAATTAATGTACAATTGCTTACAAAGATGCCGATAAACTGATTTTACCAAATCCCATTAAATTGATACCCAGAACCCAAAATTACATTGCTATCAAAAATATTCTGCTTTTTCCAAGCGCAAATATATTAAATTACAAAGCATAAGTTAATATGGTAGTGATTTAATAAAAGAGAAACCTTTGAGTTTTGCACAGTCCAAGCAAAATATAGTTTTCGGTGAGCTGTCGCATTCAATTACAATTAAGCCAGAGATTCTTAGCGCGATATGGTAGGTTGGGGAACAAGAAGATACGTCGTGTCAGAAAATATGAAATTAATTTTTTTACTTTTTATTATCATTGTTTTGTTTATTCGCGTTACAAGTAAATTACACCGTTTACTTACGCTGTCAATGGCGTACTTTTTATTCAGGGAGTGTTAACTGACGAAGCACGGGTGGGGCGCGAGCAGATACCCTGGCCCAAAAACCACGTGCGGCGAATGGTGGTCGCGATTGTACGGGAATGCCAAAATTTACACAGAACTGGGAAGAACAGTGCGCGGCAAATTCGCCCACCTTCGCCATGTTTTCGCGAAAGGAAGCCCAGTACACTCGCGAGAACCTGGCGAGAGCGTTGCGAAGAGTGGGCGAGGTGCGCGGCGAAATTTAGGAGCACCTGCTTTTTTCGCCGCGCACAGTCATATTTTCGCCTTGTAGAGTGTCCAAAGATTATGGTGCTGTTACGCAGAGCAAAGTCTGCAGAGTAGACGGCTACTTCCAGGTGAAAATATTCCAGGACCAGTAGACGAGATTCCCAGAACTACGCTAAAATATTATATTCTCTGCTGTTGCAATGCTTCTGACAACTACATGACATTCATTTTCAAAGAAAAAACAACTTTATTAACACATGTGAACACTAATTGTAAGTATTGCGAAAAAAAAGTGAGTCAACAGCTGAAATATGGTTAATTGCGCCCTTTATGTCTGTTCGAAAATGGTGTACTTTTTTAGTTCAAAACAGTGTTCTGAGCCCTAGTGCCTGGTACCCACTATAGGAAATATTGCAATACAATTTTTTTGGGAAAACAACATTATTAACAGCAAACACACCAGAAATATCAATAATATCAACACAAATCCGATTGGTATTCGTAGAGTCGACTTTATAAATGAAATAGTTATCTTACACCATTTTTTCACAAGCTTGATACTTAAAAAAACATAATCAATGTGCCACAGAGAGTTCGCATATGTGAAAGTTGAAAGAGCAGTGATCAGTGGTTATGAATCGTGTTTTATTCTTCTGCGAGTTCGTCGTCTTTGCAATATTCAACAGCATAAGGTTTGAAGAGTGTTGTTAGCTTATTTTCCATTTCTTTAGCCATCTCAACTGGAAACTTCACATCGCTCGAGCCGTAGATTTTCTGAAAATGTTGTGAATTAGATACTTACGCTGTCTGTCTTGCAAGGTCTTCTTGGTGACAATACAGTCTTTGATTATGCCAATTAGGATGCTAATTATGAAAAATATCTTCAAGAGTCTTCACTTGAGAGTGGCATACTGTCGGTAGCATCGACTTGCTATTGTAATAGCACAAAAAATAATGAACCCACATTAACCAGTGCAGTTGCTCGGCGTGGAGCGGCTACAGATGTGAGACAGATTTCGTCATTGCCCTCTACATCGTCTTCGTGGAAGCAGCCGAACTAAAGTGATACGATTGAGTACCAAGAATAAGAATCTATTTTTCTGCATATGTTTTGTTTATTTTTTGTTTTCTTAAGCTGGTAGCATGGGACTAACGATTAACGATTTCAGTGTAAAACGCGATTGTTGGATATATTGCTTTGGCAATATGTTTACTGTTTCACTTATTCTGCTTCACTTATTCTTTTTGATCTCCTTTTTTGGAGATGATTAATTGGTATTATAAAACCCACTCGTTCTCCCCCTCTATCTCTATCTCTATCTCTATCTCTCTCGCTCTCTATCTCTCTCTCTCTCACTCTCTGACTTCTGACTAATCTGATGAGCTAAAAATATAGAAATAATAGTTCATTTGTTCATATTTCTCACCTGTTTCATAAGTTTGTGCACTTCTTTTCTGGAGTACTCGGTGAGCATAGCCTTAGCAATCATGCAATCCAGATCTGCTGATCCTACAGCACAGTATTTTGTTGAAGCGGCCGATAGAATAACGGGCTAAAATGTGTTGTACCGTAATATTTCCACTCTCTAGGACCGGATCATAATGATAAAGTTAGCAAAATAGTGGATTCTCATTGCGCTTTGATTCCAAGTAAATGCATACAAGATGATCTCAGTATCAATAAGAGCTTTAATAAAAATACGTTTTTTGTTCTATCCGGGCCAACAGCCTTTCCAAAACGCAACGAAGTTTGGGTGGGCATCCAGCTGGAAATTACATCATTACTTGTAAATCGTTAATTTCTCACAATTTGTTTGTGGTAGGCATCCTTCAGCTCGCTACATGCTCTCGTTTTCTTCGGTGAGGTTTCATCGGAATCCCTTTTGCTTCTTGAACGAGTTTCCGCTTCGGAGAAGAGCCGCGCCGCAACAAAGCAGAGAAGCAGCACACGGCAGTTGACAGATGACAGCATTTTGATGTGGTCTGCAAAGATGCTGATTATTCATATTTTGTTTAATTGTGGAACAATTACAATGACGACTTGCAGAAACGGTCTCCAAGAGTACGTGCAAAAAACATAGGTGGGAATTCCAGAATTCGGGATCAGTTGATGGGCAGGTATATCTCATAATGCGCAAGCTAGCGTAGTTCATGAGAACTCAACGATGAGCTCAACTTAATTTTCAGCTCCTTCATGCCCGCTTTATATACTTACTGCGAGGGCGGCGCTTCTTCTTAATAATATATGGAATGAACTAAATTGTGAAGAAAAATAAAAACGCTGTTTAATTTCAGCCTATAAGGCGGATTAGGCCATTGAGCAATTATTAAATTCATGGGATTATAAGTTTGATCATTAGTAGTTTTCTAATCGGCTTAAGCTCTTATTTTATTGCACTAATTGAAAATCCAAGTGGTAGATTACTAAAAAGCACATCGCGGAGTAGAGAACAGGGTTTTCTCCATTAGCAATGCATTAGTAATTGTATTTTATGAATGAAAACGCTTTTGGTTTTAGATTTAATCACATTTAATGAAAATTAAATTCTCATTTTTACAATAAACCCTTATTAATAGTAATTAGGTTCATTGTTCATAACTTCATACTATCAAACGATCATAAAGAGTAAACAGTATACCTGTGTAATAAGGCAATTGAGAAAATATGACAAAAAATTGGACCAGCGATGTGGGCGATTACTAAGCGTTTGCTTCTAGTGATAAATCTACTTGTAAAATGCGTTTGAGAACACCTGTGAGTCGAGCCCACTGAAGTATTGGCGCTCTTGCAGTTTTGGCCCTGTGAACATTTTCCAAACGTGCGCTATATTAGCCCGTATTCTCGGGTCGACGGAAATGTTCCGTTGGGGAACTGATTCGTATGCAAATTTTTCCTTCAGGTAGTATAGATAGTCGAGAAATTTGCATACAAATGAGTTCCCCAACGGAACATTTCCGTCGTCCCGAGAATACGGGCTATTATGGAGAGAATTTCAAGCCTTCGGATAATTAGGTTCGGTGGAGTTGACCGATTGTAAAACGTACGACACCTAGCTCATATTTACTAGCGCTAAACCTACTTGGTAAGTTGCTTTAATTAAAGCATGTATGGGTTGTGGAGCATATACTGGACAACTTCATTTGCATGTATAATATTTGAATTGTCTACCACAATGGGAATTTCCCACAATTTGCATATAATGCATGCAAATGCAGTTGTACAGGAGACGTTCCACAACTGCTTTAATATTTTACCTGTATTTCCACCGTTTTAAATATGCACCGAGTTAGGGGCGTGGCTGAACCAGGCATGATAACGAATCACATAATTAATAATGGATGAACATATAAGTTGACAGTATTTGGGGCAGTTTTGTTTTCAGAATTGAAGCCTATACAGGATTTGTGTCAAAAAAATGACAGCTCTGATTATCAACGTGCACACGCAAGTTCTTCATTTAAAATGTTCAAAACAAAAGTTTCTGGTATGACTTAACCAAAACAATTATATTAGATGGCCGGCCACAACCACAAGAATTACGGTTTATTTTGGAATTCTGTCAAAAAATGATTACCCCGTTATGCAGCTCAGTGTCAATTTTTGATAATCATATTTGCAAGATTTTTTTTATTCAAAAATGATCGGCTTATCAGATACTGCATCTTGCTCCGTACGGAAATCTTTTGGACGGCTACATCCCATAAATGCGGTTCGAAGTTCGAAGCCTCCTGAGTCCTGGGCCAAAGGTTGTATGAGTACGAAAGCTGCGTGTTATGATACGCTAAGCTAAAACAAAGCTCTTTTGAGGAGTTGACATTGACAGATATTAGTTTTGTTGAGTAATTCACGATATATTAACTGGCCGGCCAAGCAAATGCCATAGCGTCCAATGTATGGATTATTTGGTCAAATATACACGGTTATGCCGCTCAATGTGCATTTTTGACAACCTTTTCATGTAAATACCTGCAGTAAAAACAATATGTGCTACTCCACAGAATGGGCTTATTGGTTGAGACACAAAATTGACATCTTTTGAGCGTCTCTTCAAATTGAAAACCATAATGAGTACCATGACGTATGTATCAAATGCGACCAACGGTTGTAATCATGATCATCGCGCTTTGTAGTGTGCTTTCCTCAACAGGTGACTAATGCAGCATAAAGCAAAATAAAGCTTCTGGTATGCGTATGTCCCCAGAGAATATATGATGATTAAAACCGTGTTGTCATATAAACTTGTTAAAATGAGTAGGCTAAAATATTTCAAGAATTATGCCTGCCTATTTCAAGCCATGCTCATCGACAGCTCAAATAACACATCGACCGCTTGCAACCCAAAATCAGTTCAGAAGCGGCTCATGAGGAAAGTTCATGGTTCCCTCGCCAGTCGGCAATACCTCCACACTCGCCATCGCCAGAACCGAATCTCCTTTTTTCCAGAGTAAGTTGGAAATCATGAGGGCCTAGTTGTTTGAGCAGCTCTACAACTTAGAGGGCGGATGCCTGTGGCTGTGGCCTGTGGCTACATTCGCAAACCCGGCCGTCATCGAGATAATGTCAAAACACGTGCCATACTCAAAATGCCATAAATTGTTATCTTGTTATATAAAGCAGCATATAGTTACGAGTTTGTCTGTTCGCGCCATGCGAGTTATGAAAATCACGTTTGCATATACATATAAGTCGGGAACAGGTATAAAAGGAGCTTCGCAGCTATGCTCGATCAATGTCATTATTTTTGTACCTTTCGGGAGTTTAATACAAGGCTACCACCTTTTCTTCGAAGTATGCGCGAACGTGTATTATTATATAAATCTTTGACGATACGTTTCATTCTTTTCATATAAGTGAAGCGATGATTCGTGGGTACTTCCTTCGCAGTACATTACTGAAAAAATATATAATAGAAAAATATAGAGAATGAGAGACGTGAACTAGTAATATGAAAAGAGAAGGTCATTCCTTTCCAACATACACAAATGACGGTTGATTTTGGATTCTCTGAGTAGATGAACATCATAGAATAACTAGCTCGTTCTGCAACTCCGTAAGCAGAATTTCGACCACAATCGGAGAGGATCTCCTGAGGTCTCTTCAACCCGCCTGATTAATTTCTAGTAAGCAATTGCCTTAATTACATATTTGGCTGTTACACGTTAATAGGAGTGCGGGTAATTCTTGCCGCCCCTTACGCTATTCACCATTAACTGGTGGTTCTTCCTTCGAAGTATGCTGCGGTAGTCTTTCAACAGTAGTAAAGCATTTTATTTGAGCTATCTGAGTTTTCAGGTCCAATGGGAAAGGCGCACTCCTCCACTACCGTCTTTTTTTCTACCAGTTGAAGATAAATATACACCGACGCTATGAGATTTTTAAGTTGGGTACATTCATAAATAAAATCTTTTGAGAACGCCGTATATCGAGGCTTTGTAAACCGACTGAAGCACTGAAGGGACGCAATCACTTAATACAACTTTCAAAGTTTCAATTCAAAGAATATGCAAAAAAAGTTTTCCCCGATTCTTCTGTGAGAAAATTTCAGCGTTCCGCAACAATGACTTCGAAAACCGTTGCGCGACAATGTGTGTACGAGTACGATCCTATCAATCGCAACCGCGAAAACGCACTCGAAATACGGTATGTTATGTGTCGGAAAACACCGAAAAACGTCTACCGCAACCGAGTCATCAAAATATTCTACAGGTCGGAGACTGCCATACCCGATACACAAAAAAAATTCGCGCAGTTTTCTTATTTTCTTACTAAAAATAATGAAGTTTTTTATGGTTATTCTCATCATCCAAGTGTGGCACAGCAGAGCCCTCCAGATTTTTGACGTTGATCTGCATTGTGACGTCTCTTCTCCGACTTTTCAGAAAACAACCGTAACGTGCAAGAGCCCGAACTTTAAAATTGTTCAAAAGGTTTAGTTTTACTATCATAAGAATGCCCTACTATCATACGAAGTCATACGTCAGGAAAGATTTAGTTTACTCTAACAGGAAAAGTTCCTTTCTAAAAATCTAATGTTCATTGAACGGCATAAAATGTTGAAAAGCGAAAAAGATGACGACGATTATTATTCTTAGGTCAATTCCCACTCGGCATCGACGTCTACGAGCGAATAACCGAATAACCTCTCATTTCCTATGCGTAAATAAAATAAATATTTTTACTCTTCAAATACATGATTCGTTGTAAACAAGACAATATTCAAAGTGTATGAAATGTTCGGCGAGCAGAGTGGACAATAACATTGTATTCGACGAATTATGAATGACAAACCACTCCATATCTTCCGCCAATGGCCAACAGAAATCACCAGTGTTTTCCTTCACCAGGTGATGATAGAATCATTTGAACTTGAAGCACTCCTTTGAAATGGAAAACAATTGCATCCATTGAATTACATGTCAATTGATGCACCTTTCCCATGTCGAACAAAATAATCCATGTATTTTTAACTTGATCTATACTGATATGCCAACGGGATCAAATTGACAGGTAAAAATCAGCATCTTGTATATGGTAACCTTACAAAATATACAAAGTTTGATAGTGGTTTGACAGGTTATTTATCATATTTTGCATTTGTCTTCCACAATGTGGTCATGTTTCCCTTCCAATTTGCAAGTATTAGATCTTCCACAACAACATTAGCTTCACTACTAAACAGTTTTTTTGGAAAAACAAGGGATAATACCACAATTTTGATTGACATGTTTTTCACTGCATCCTGTAAATTTCTCTTCCGTAATCTTGCGAAGCGGGCTAAAATTAGGTGTCCAAATAATTAGGTGTCCACTTATTGTGGTAAATATGATCTCAATTTCAAATCACACGCTCATCTGAGCGTTAGATATAGATATCCCCACTTTCCTCATCTTACCGTAGTAAACGAATACGCCATGCGTAGGACAATTGTTCATTTGATGGCACGTTAAAGGGAATATGTAGGCACTCAAAATGAAGCAAAAAAAACGCGAAACTAGCGTTTCCATACCAGACGTTAATTTAAATAGGCGCGACTGAATATGTAAATACGAATTTGCATGCCCTGCATCTTGAATCTTGCTATTTGCCGATATAAGTTGAAATTTGCTCCATCAGACCCAAATTTATGCCACGGGTCTGATTAACGCGTTTACTATGGAAAAGGCGAACTTTGTAATTCATTTTCTTTCAAGTGGGTAATTGTAGACAACTTTTGTTATTGTTTCCTTAAAGGGATGGGTTCACTACAAAATCACCTTGTTTTTATGAGTTAGTCTGAGTGCACAAAGGAAAACAAATTGTTTTAAGTGAAATAAACGATGAAGACAGTGTGTTTCAGCCATATCTCTTAGCTTCCTTACCATTAGTTTATCTTCCAGTACAACTTTATCGGAAGGTCGATCAATACTCACCTTTTTTTTACCTAATATCTTCCCTAGGGAATAATACAAGGAATATTTTTATGCTCTTTGTTTAAGTTTTCCTTTGTACAATCAAACTAAAGCATAAAAACAAGGTGATTTTGTAGTGAACCCATCCCTTTAATGGCGAACACGCATTCTATTAATACTCCACAAAGGGCCTACATATTCCCTTCAAAGCGAATATGTAGGCACTCAAAATGGGCAAAACAAACATAACATAACATAACATTTATTACGAACATAAAATGTCGCACAAGTTTTGTCGAGGCAATACCACAATGAATAACTATGAAACGTGAAAATGTAAATCTGATTAAAATAAAAGCATCAAATAAAAACATTATGTTTACAGGAATAGGCGAGGGTTACTCTCAATCATAAGTGAAGTTCTATGGACAAAACAGTGTCTGCGAACATTCCTAGTCACCCGCGGGATTATGATTTTGATACGACCACGTCGAGAGGACAGATTAGAATTCCTGAATTTGTACATTGAACGTAGATAATGGCCGCATTTGCCAGCCAATATTTTTCTGAGCATTCTAGCATCTGCCTTCCTTACGTCGATCGTCAAGTGTATCAAGCTTCAATAATGTATCTCTATCTGAACTAGAGGGTGTATCATTGTAATCAAGCAATTGGGAACGCATAAAAATTCGCTTTGTAAATGTACGTTGGATCCGATCTAGGGCCACCTTATCCTTTTTCTTATATGGACTAAAGACAACCGAGCCTGACTCTAGAATTGAACGTACATAAAGAGAATATGCAAGAACCAAAAAGGTTTGCCTTCCGCGTTTTCAGAGTGCGAAAGAGAGCAAACATTCTTTTTCTTGCTTGGGCACAAACAAAGGAAATATGTTTAGAGAAGGATAAATCATCTGTCATAATAAATCCTAGGTCTTTGAGCTGAGTTACCTTTTCAATCACAACCGAATTACAAATGTAGTCCACTTTTGGATTGTTTGGACCAATGTACAGTGCTTGGCACTTATGAGGAGCCAAAGGTAACTGAAACTCAATTGACCAATCATGCACCAAGTTTATTGCGCGTTGAACTAAAATTCTATCTATAGGATCATTAATAGTACTGTATATTTTTATGTCATCTGCATACATTACAAATGAAATACCTAGACTTCTCAACGATATTGCTAGGTCCGGAGGTAAACAACGAGAATAGGATTGGACCTAGACGCGAAACTAGAGTTTCTACACCAGACGTGAATTTAAATAGGCAGCTGAATAAGCAGATGCGAATATTCGAACTTGCATGCAAATATGTCTCTGGATAATGCTATTTGTCGATCTCTGCATGCATAATTGTATGAATTTCCATCGCCCCCGACGATGTATGTATGGCACCGTCTCAATTAACGCGTTTACTATGGAAATGGTGAACTTCGTAGTTTATTTTCTTTTAACTGGGAATCTTTGGAGAACTTTTGGTGTTGTTTCCTAAATGAGGAACATACATTCCATCAACACAGCTTAACTTCAAAAAGGGCCTACATATTCCCTTTAAAGTGTATCCATGAATTGCACTAGTGAGGATGGGTTGCGACGAAAAGAGCCGGATAGTACCACGTCTGCAGGTAATTGAACATTGACTACAATTACATGGACATGTGTAATTCGTTACTAGGGTAAATCGGGGAAGTGAGAATATCTACACCATTTAATGAGCGAGTGATTGAGGTTTGGGTTCATATTTACCACGATCAATAAACAAAAATTAATAAAAATAAGAACACAAAATAACGATCTGAAGTAACCGACCGTTTAGTCCACCTCGACGTTGAGAGAATAATGGCCGGTTTTTAAAATTGGCAAAAATGAGGGCTAATTGCTGAATCTATATTTGCCGAAATATGACAGCTGATTGATTAGAATGAGAGCATGGTAAAGTTTTTATATTCAAAGGAGAATGCTCAAATCCTGGTAAGGGTTTTTTTACACGTTGATGTTGATTAAACCAAACAATCATGTGTATTGTTTTTATCCATCTTTAATTCCGAATTTTCAGTTATCGCAATGCAGATTGTGTGGAGCAAAATTTCATAAAAAAACTTATTTCTTTTTAAAATTGAGTAAATTTTTGATGTGAACCCGCGTCTGGTCTGGTGCTCAGGCAGATAAGTCGTTACTTCGAATCTATAAGCCAGACAAAATCAGATCATTCACCGAAACGTGGGTCTAAGTTTGCTTGAAAGAAGATGCGTTCAAATATAGTATACTGTAATCTTCAATATATTTTTACGTGTGTCTGATGACGTTGCGACAAATACAGATAAAAATTATTGTCATACATATATATTTTACTGCCATTGCCATGGTGTACTTCTGAACTTTCATTGGCGTAAACAGCGACGCATGCGCAGAAAGAATGCTACGCATTATTGAAAATCAAATGCTCACTAACTACATATTAAACATGAAAGTAGTAAGCTTGCGTGCTTAGTCTTCAACTTCAAGATATTATCATGCTATAAACATATAGCCGCGAAAAATGTAAGCATTTTTAAAGGTTTTTCATAAGCCGACATTCAACGTCACGGTTTTACAAGTGAGTCATTACATTTCTTAACGAATAAACCCTAGAAAACACAAAATGCCAAAAATACCGAATGGAGAGGAGTCATAACATTTTTTTCATTCATTCCTTAAGTTGCAGGAAGGGATCTAAAGAGCACAATTTAGAACCGAGGTTCCAATTAATCAAAATAAAGGCCTTGGCGATTGCGGGATCCACTTTACATGAGAAGTCTTTTTTTGGATGGATTCTGAAAATAAGGATTAAATAAATTTTTTCTTCCGCGACTCACTGGCATTGGCACTTTCCTTGCTACCATTTTTCTACATACTCGAATAGATTTTTTGATTAGTCTCGAGGAGTTGTTTTCTCATAAACTCGTCTATTAGTGGTTCACATGGACAGTCCGAGAAAAAAAGTTTTAAAGCGGTATTGTATATCCGCCGCACTCTACCTGTCTAGCACTTTTCATGAATCCGCACGGTTTACGCGCTCGAATCTCGCGACTTCTTTACTACAAGCTAAATTCACGTGAAATAAAGTGCACATTCCCACTAGGACGATAGCGTGGCATAGATCAATAATGTTTTTTCGGATGCGTGTCTGCACCTCTATAGACTTTCCTTTTTGAACGTATAACTAAACTATAATCCGCATATAATGATTCAAGCAAAACAAGTGTGATGCAGCAAAACAGAATACTCACGTGTTCACTACTTTTTGTTCCGTTCAAAACATATTAGTGGTTATTTAGCAATCTCATCAAGCATTTTTTCACATTCACATACAATTTTTTTCACATACAATATGCCAATATGCGTGGCGCAGTGGCAACTGCCTTGCTCACACCACCCGTAGTTGGTTCGATCGCGGCCCGGAACCCCCTCACCCTACCAAAGGTGTAAAAGTTGGGTCACAGGAGATAAATCGGCTTTGCGAAAAGTTTAAAGGCCAGTATGTCCGGCTTCAGAAATGAACTTGACCCCGGTGCACAGTTTATGTGGATTCCGTTGTTATAGGTTATAACCCGGTACTCTTCATCTTTATCTTTTTATTTGCGTACACTACATGGGAATTCAGCCTCGAACGTACGTTTCAAAAACCGGACGTTATACCGCTTTAAAAGAAACAACTAAACGGTCAATGGTGAAAAACCGATATATGCCAGTATCCACGTGTATTGAACAAAACGATGTAAAAATTGCATTCAATGCATATTTTTTATGAGTATTGAAATGCCCTCATATGCTCCGAGGGCGGCACTTCGAATGGGTAGTCATTGTGTAACGTTTTCCATCCATCATACATTTAGTAATAAAATAATTGCATTCCATTCAATTGTTCTTTTCACCGAATACTGGCCAACTATAGTACCATCCCGTCCGTTATACGTTATGGATTGATTTTTCTTCATCATATTATTTCATGCAAATATTGAATAAATGAATAAATAAATTGTGTTCCCGATCAAAAATCGGCTCACGTCGTAAAAATCGAATATACACCAAGACCACTTAATATCTATTGTCGCCCTTTTGACTTTTGTCGCTTCTTTCCCATGCTTTCATACTTGAGAGGATTTTTGCAAAACGCAGCGTAGCTTTCTTCAAATCTAAGTTGATATTTACAATCATGTCTTGACTGATCTCAAATAATAATATTGTACAGATAATAAGAATAACTTGTAAGGTCACTTCTTGTATTCCAACATATATAAATCGCTTTCACTACTAAGATGATAGAGAATAAATATACCCTTAGGGGCCTTAGGCTTAGGGATGGGGTTCACAACAAATCGTCCTTTTTTATTGATAAATTCTTCAAAAAGATCTATCTATATAACGCCAGTCTGCTGACGCCGCCTGATACGACTTTTCATAATAGAAATAAGACTGCATACAGCATACTTATATGCAACTCGCGAAACGTATCACCCAAGGTTTCTGTAATAACACACGAAAACGCATACTTTGAAGACGAACGTTGGCCTACGTATACAAAACCCCTGCAACGTAGATTTCGTTTATTAACAAGATTACACTGAATTTTACCGATTTTTTGCCGAAATTTGCATATGGTATTTATTCGTATTAACTTTTGAGAGAAAATTCAAAATTTATTGTGAAGTTCTCTTTTAAAAACCACAAGAAATTTCTAGATTATGAAAATTCACCACATTTTGTCCGAAATTCGATAAAATAAACATAAAAAATAATTTTAGATAAGGCAATAGAAGTGTCCATTAAAGAAACGGCGAAGTGATGCTTGCTATGACCTATTGACATTGATTTCACTAACAGAAGATAAGAGACACTAGAAACTTTACTGTTGTATTTCCTTCAACACCTTATAACTTTTTGATATTATTTCTCTAACAGAGTTTCCTCGAGTACTTCTAACTTAGCTTTGTACTTCTTGAATTTGGCTTCGTACTTACTAACTTGACATCGTGCATGACTAGGAAGAAAGGTTTTGCATCGAATTGGCTACGTTGAATGTCGCACAAGATGGCACAAGATGGTCAATATATTCAGTTTTTTTTACATCGCATTCCTTTGGGCTTGCAATTTGTTCACACTTGTGAACGGCCATCCGATATAATAGTACCATTTCAGATAAATTTATTCAAAATGTTACGAATATCGTATCAATTTTTTATCGGTATTTTTATGGGAATAGCCATGACGCTTTTGTTTACCGAGACAACAGTGATGCGCTATCGATATGAATTGAACGAAATGCGAAGTATCAAGGAACAGAATCAAGTCAGTGCTAGCAACTTCTATAAGAGTACAATTACTGAGGCGATTCCACGAAAGACAATCAATAATTCAAGAATGTCGTACTTCTGAGACCTACTTTATGCCTACTATATTCTACTTCCGTGGCTGGTTCTTTCTTTTTCCCATGAGCAGCTCTATCGATTGATGTGAAAAAAGCTTTCCACAACGTTGTATAGTCTAACGTCTTGAATTTACTCGCACGCAGTAATTATTCGCGCTTGAATCAAAGTTCGTACATATGACCTGAGAAAGCCGACCAATCAGCGAATGCTGATATCATATATCATTGCAATTATTCAGGTCCAATTTGACGATCTTGAAGACAAAGATTATGTTTTCCATGCTCATGAACATCCCTTAGAGAAAGAACAAGAACAACAGTCACAGGACGGACATATTCATGGTTTAGTCGAATTTCCTTCAAACGAATTTTATATGGCATGTGGTTTTGGAACACATGTTGGACAACTAATATCTCTAGCGAAATTGTCTGCCATATATGCGTTTCTGGTCATAATTGCGCGCAATTTGCATTTAAAGGGATCAGCTCACCTTAAATTGTGTCTGTTTTTTTTTTGTTTCTTTATTTTCTATAAGGGATAGTAAAAATTTGGAATAGAAAAAGTAGTGTTCAATTTCAATACTCACGAAGATATTGGGTGATAAAGTGGTGGGTTGATCGGGCCGAAATGCAAAAAGGGCAATTGTCCTGCCTTGTTTGTATAGGATAATTGCCCTTTTTGCATTACGGCCCGATCAATCCACCACTTTATCACCCAATATCTTCGTGAGTATTGAAATTGAACACTACTTTTTCTATTCCAAATTTTTATTATCCCTTATAGAAAATAAAGAAACAAAAAAAACAGACACAATTTAAGGTGAGCTGATCCCTTTAATACGAGAAAATGGAGTTGACAAGCAATTGGTTCAAAACCACGTCCCACACGGTTTAGAGAAAATGCCTCAATCTCTAGTTCTGTTCCGCAAAATCCTCAGTCTTTGATTACTATATTTTTCGTTAATTCTTTTAGAAGGCAATCGGATTATTGATTCACTTCACAAAAACGTACGTGTTTTATGTTGGATTATGACTCATCCTGAGGAGAAAAATATTCGAAAGGTATTATCTTCGATTATCGTATGTGTGCGCTTCAACACCACGTGCCATATCGCTCTAAACGTTTTCACTTATGTGCGGGATAGAGTGGGGTCAAAACGGCTCATTTTGCGAGCCGATCCGCCTTTCTAACAGAGAGCGGGTACGGGTTGAGCCGCGAGCCGCCGTCAAAAGGAAACGGCTCACGGCTCGAGCCGCGAGCCGCCGTCAAAAAGAAACGGCTCACGGCTCGAGCCGTGAGCCGCTACCAAAAGAGAAGCGGGTACGGCTCACATTTTAGTAAATTAAAATATTTTCGTTATTTAATCAAACAAAATGTAAAAAAAGTAATTTTTTGTTAGTACAAAGTTTACAATGCACAAAAATCATCATAATGAGGCGGAGTTCGAAATAATGAGCGTTTACAACTATAATTGTACATGCCCATTATTGATTGATTATTTGCTGTTTTTCGGTTTCTCCCGTGAACATAATAGTTTCGTATCATAATGATTTGTGTTTCTAATTATTTTCTGTCTTTAATTCGGCACCTGTGGCTTTCCACCATAGTGTGGCGTTCATGAAATTTGCTTTATATGTAGCACACTACCGGAAAACTAGTTTACACGCGTTTATTTTCCACATTTTAACTGTTTTTGAAACTAGGTTGTTTATTTAAGCATTTTTTTCAAAATTATATAAATAAGCATGAGCCGGTTCGCAGGTGAGCCGTGTGTTCGGGTTGAAGGCGAGCCGGCTCGGCCCGTGAGCCGAAGGCCGTGTCAGACGCGAGCCGGCTCATCCCCCGAGCCGTGTGTGGGAGTCAAAGGCGAGCCGGCTCAACCCGTGAGCCGCCCTTCGGCGAGCCGGCTCGTGAGCTGCCTGAGCCGTTTTGACCCCACTCTAGTGCGGGATACTCATCTCTTTAGGTTAAAGCTGTCAACCAGACGTGGGCCCAACGTTGCAACAAAGTTATATATTTCAGCACTTTCAGTGTAAGTCTTGAATTACTTTAAATTAACAAATACTCCTACCATATTTGAAACTCAGAATCAAATAGAATCATCGGTTACCTAAAATGGGCCTGACGCTTTAAAATTTTAATGAATAACTATTTGTTTTATTATAATGCCTCATCAGTTGTAGAATCTCAGCGTGGAAACGGTCGACTTGAAGTTCCAAGAAGGACGTAATCATTTATGGGGAAAGACGAAAAAAGTGCTCACGTATATATTTCAGGTGCAATATGCATATGTTATTGAATAGTTAAAGTGTAATAAAGTAAAAGAAAAAAATTAAAATACCATAAAGGAAAAGTAAGTGTATAAATTTAGGATGTAAAAGGAAATTATGAACTATAGCAGTTTGAGAGCAAAGTGAGTCATGAGTTATCATGACACCCCGTTTCGACCCAATATCGTATACGAGGATTTTGCCCGGGTTGGGTCTCATAAGTACGATGACTAAGGCTCACGGGAAAAATAAAAATTTTGCTGCTAGCAAAACATAACACAATGAACGGAAATTCTTATATGAAATTATCACGTGTAACTACGTTGACTACGTGCCACGCTGGTGGTTTTCATGCTTGTATTGGCAATTGGTCACATACAATACATACCTTGCATACCTTGTTTGATATTACAGTATATTTATCTTCTTCTGATCCTTTGAACGAGGCGAGACATATCGCTACGAGAATAATCAAGACAAGCATACACAGAACATGTATTACGAAATAAAATGTCGCACAAGGTTTGTCACATTTTACTTTAGAACTATGGACACGAATATGATTGGTTCTTCAAGGCCGATGACGATACTTTTGCTATAATGGAGAATCTTCGATTGCTTTTGGCAAATTACAGTCCAGACGAGAAGAGGATGCTGGGCTGCAGTTTTCAGTCAGTCTGATTTTATTTTTATTTATTTATTTATTTATTGATTAAATAACAGCATAATATATGCATAATGAGCTACAGCTACCGTTTGTTTTCTGTTGCTGAGGCGCACGAACATGCAAATCTTTTTTTTAATCTTTTATTTTAACAAATTCAAATATTTTTAGTTTGAACAAAATGTTTTACAACAGTGGGGGTGCTGGTTACGTACTCTCGAGGTGAGAATTTTGAGCCAATAATAATAATTTATCACAGCATAAATTTTCGCACAAGAAAAGCGGTAATTAGAGACATGTGTGCAAAATATGCGGAAATTCTGGGGCATCGAACAAGGGTTTAATAATGTTCTCATTATTAGCAATTCAGTAGGTTCTGTTACGCTAACACGTTGCTAACACTAGTTTGTAGCATAAAACATCTATTGAACCGTCAATCTTTATTCTCCCTCACACTTGAATAAGATTTAAAGAATGAAATAAAAGTGAAACATTTAATGCATTTAGTGCACATGAGTTGAGAAGTTGCCATTGGAGCGCAGGGCCAAAATGGGAAACTGATTTATCTCGACAAGTTTACCCAAGGTTTTAGTACAGCTCGTCATGTTCCTCAAATATTTAGACGAGCTTTGCACTCATTTGTGGAGGAAGGCATCCAACATCCAAAATGCCCAAAGGGTGAAGGAGGTTCAGAAGATTACAATTTGGGAAGATGTATGAATGCGATTGGCGTTAACGTGACAGACACCCGAGATGCAACGGTATGATCAATTTACGTCTTGCCATAACTTAGTGTTTAAGATTATACTAATCCTAAATCCAATCCCTCACAACTTGTCTACGAAAAAAAATAATATTCGGAAAAATAATGTTTTAGAAAAAGTTCCGATTCCTTCCATTATCAGCCAGTGATATGCTGATGAATAGAATACCGAGTTGGCTTCCGAAATATGTCACAGGAACCGTTGGAAAGGTAGTTTTTTTTCCTCCAGCCCAATTTTCAGTATATGTACATTTGTGTCTGCTATTTATTACGCAAGATATGGTCTCTACGATTTTTTTCTCGGCAATTAATCTGCAGTAGCTACGATTTGGTAGCCATTACTTTCGGATACATACAACGCATCATCTGTGGTTATGGGCATAGAGTATAGTGCGATGAACTAAATATTCAGGGAGCAGATTGCTGCTCGGAATTGTTGATCAGTTTCCACTACATCGGCCCCGAGATGATGTATTTACTAGAATTCTTCACCTATCATGTGCATGTGTACGGACGGCCAAACAAGTACACGGTAGGAATTTTCGATTCAAATATGAAAGACATTCCCCACATTAATCAATCGCACTAGATAAGCTGATGACGTCAGAATGAGATGTAGCATTCGGGACCGAAAACGAAAATTAGCAGGCCTAACTTGAGAATTGTAGCTGACCATGAGTGAGCTTCGATACTGAATAAATCCAATATAAGTGTGTTTGTTTATTTAAAGCTTCATAACATAACAACTGCTAGGATAAAATAATATGGTACAGTTTTCGTCGAATACCAATCTGGCGCAAACAAAAAGAGTGAATGTAAAACGTGGGTGATAAATCAAAGTGTATGGGCACTAACTTGATTACGCATCTTACATCTTATGAAGAGTATGAACACAATCTATCTGTTCATTTCTGCTGATTCAGGTACCCGAGTCCACCAAAGACAGCGAGTTGTGGAATTCAATTGTATCGGACAGCAAGCAAAGTTTCCCACATTAGGATAATGGCAGTGATAAATTAACTGGAAATAAGTCACATGTGTTACGGGCATAGGGAGGTCATCGCCATTTGATGCAACTTACGGCGATATTACTGAGTCAAGCTTTTAAATTGAATATTTTTTTGCCTTCCTCTATTGAACATTTAATTAGAATGCGTTACTTTATATAATGTGGATTATAGCATATCGTGTAGCTTCTGAAAACCATGTATGACGAAAGTTTAGGATTTTTATTTAATTCAAACATATACAAAAAGTTTCAATCAATTGCGGGTTTGCCAAGTGCCGTCAAGCATTAATTTTTAGCATAAAGTATTATGATGTTTTTTCTTGTGTGTTTTCAAAGCCAAATTTGTCAAGGACTCTATCAAAAGTCTGTTCAATTTTTATTTTTATTTTTTTATTGCGCTCATTTTCTCAATAAATTTTCTTCTCTAATATTGTTATTATTTTTTTGAAACGGTTTTTGAAACGCATCGTGGACAACTGCATTTCTTATGTATTTATACTACTGGTAAATTTTAAGTGGGGTCGAATTGGGGTCGATTTTTTACACTAATTTTTGCTAATTTGTTTTGTGTATGATGCATAAGAGCATAAGAATGCAGGTGTACTTGATGCGTTTGAAAAACCGGCTCGTACTTCGCTTTAAATATAAAGATTTCTTTCTTCACCCCTGAATCAGAAAGACAGAAATTACGAAAATTCGATGATTTGAAAAGCTTCCCCCTTTGCGCTCTTACAAGGGAAATTCCTAGGTTCATATCAGAATTAAGAAAAGTTGTAATGCAAAAGTTGTAGAGAATTAAATTCTATTAAAGATAGCGCATTCAAAACGTGCTAGACATAATTATCGAGCAATTACGCATAACCGTTCCTTATGAGAGTCTCAGTGATATATGATTTCGGTTACCACTTAGCATAATTGCATAATGGATAGCGCTTCTGACTGATAAGAGGAAGGTCAAGGGATCGATTCCTCCCCGCGGAAGCTATTTTTGCGTTTTTTCTTGGGTCCTTTTTTCTCGAATCTCAGAAATATTTCTGTGAAAACCGCATCTATTTGCATCATGAACTCGCAGAGATATTCTATGCTAAACAGTTCGGCCAGGCACCGTAGTCAGAAAGGTTAAAATACCGTTTTATAGTTTATATCCGTCCATTAGCATTCTTTCTCTACATAGTAATTGTTAAGCGAATGAAGAACATTACTACCATAATAACAAAGCGTTTCCAATACTGTAATGCCATAAAAGAGCACAAATTGTTTCAGACTACGGTACCTGGCCGAACTGTTTGGCATAGAATATATCTGCGAGTTCTAGACGCAAAGAGATGCGGTTTTCGCAATAATATTTCTGAGATTCCCGACAGTCTGTGCAAGTAAATTGAGGAAACCTTTTTTCTCGTGGGCCTCTCCCTTTAAAGAATTTTTTTTGCGCTAGCTAGGTTCGTTTCAAAACAAATTACTGTGTGTTTAAACAATTTTGCTTGTGTCGATAACACATTTATCTATTCAAGTTAAAAAAATCGGGGTTTGATTTTTCCATTTTTTTTTCATGAAATGAAAAAACGGGGTGAAAATATCGTCGAAAATTAAATGATGAAAACAACAACAAAATGACTGTGAAGCATACATTTCACAGTTTCAGAATTCCAGAAGGTTGAATATTTTTTTACGAATGACTATGACTTATTGGTGTTTCTGTTTATAGTTTCTGATGATTATAAGGTCCTTGGAGTTCTTATATATCTATTCATAAACCTTTTTGTTGTTGTTTTCATCATTTAATTTTCGACGATATTTTTTCGACGATACATCAGTGATTTCATGAAAAAAATGGGAAAATCAAATCCCGAATTTTTTCACTTGAATGGTGCATAAATGTGTTATCGACACAAGCAAAGTTGTTTAAACACACAGTAATTTGTTTTGAAACAATTATTTATGCTATAAATTGTAAAAAAAAAAGACCCAAGAAAAAAAAAACAAAAATAGCTTCCGCAGGGAGTAATCGAACAATTGACCTTCCTCTTATCAGTCAGAAGCGCTATCCATTATGCTAAGTGGTAACCGAAATCATATATCACTGAGAATCTCATAAGGAAAAGTTTATGCGTAATTGCTCGATAATTACGTCTGGCACGTTTTGAATGCGCCATCTTTAATAGAATTTGATTCTCTACAACTTTGCATTACAACTTTTCTTAATTCTGGTATGAACCTTGGAATTTCCCGAGAAAGACTTTACTTGCACTTTTGAACTAAAAGTGAGAAAGACATACAATGTAATTTCTATCCCATGTTTATAATGGTGTAGGTTTCAAAACAAAAATAGGAAACTCTTCCAGAAAAATGCCTCTCTTCAGAGAAATGGTTGCTACTAACTTATATAGCCCCGCGAAACATTGCAACGTATACGTCACGCGCTTATGCCGCTGCCAGGTTTTTTTTAGCTTGAATTTTTTTCGACGTTATAAAGTCCAACGATTTACAGACAATTTAGGAGGAATATAGCCTTCGTCCTAAAATGGGCATACCAAAACTAAGTTCTATCCCCATGTTTTTTGATTTCTTCTTAAAAAGGGAAAATAACGAGACTGGAAACTATTCTTGCGAGAAAGGGTTGCTCCTAACTTATAGATATAGCCCAGTGAAACATTGCGACGATCAGCGAATATTGGAAAGACGCCTCAGGCGGCGGTAGCCGACTGGTATAATATACAACGAGAGAAACTTAATGAAACAGAGACATAAAGAAAGTTCGATCTTTGTGCTCTGCAACCTATATATTTCGGTAGCTTCATTGAATACAGCTACTGTGGTTGGCGTATGTGATAAATTCATAACCACACCACATATATTTTTCATTATCTTTTCGCCTCTTATTAACCCATTAATTAGGAACGTTAGCAGGTGTTTTTCCTTTTAAAGAGACTGGCTAATTTGCCACACACAGCTGTGGTCTCGTGTCTGCGCCTCTAGTTTTTTTTGTGCCAGGCTTCCGCCGCGAACCACGCGAGTTTCATCAGAGGCCGGATCCACCAACGAACTCTCACCCAGACAGAGTGAGAGTTAGACATATTTTGGGTGACAGTTTAATTTGAGTGAGAGTTAGAGCTATTCCGGGTGAGAGGTCACGTGGCAACATTTTGCAATCCACCAACATTTTGGGTGAAGGTGACACTTTCACCCGATATATTTATTTATTTATTTATACAAGAAAATCTTGTTATTCGCAGTTTTATAAATGCAAAATTCATTTACTTATTTATTTTTCTTCGCTTTTCCCCCCATCACTCCCTTTTATACATTTTTAGCTTATTTTCCCCAAACTTTAATTTATTTATTTTATTTTTTCGTGCTTATGTTAGATGTGCTTATAATAGAACTTGCTTATAATAGAACTTGCTCACTTTTTCGATAACCGAACAATTCGAATCAATGTATAAATATGCATAATAAAATATATCAGCGCGGCAAAAGACTTTAGAAGTTAGAAGAGCACCTAAAATAATCATCTGCCCTTTATACTTTTGTATAGAAATCTTATGGAATCTATTTGTTTTCAGAAATTTTATGAAAGTTTCCAACAGCAATTGTAACATATCGTATTATTTATCTTTCTTATCAAATCTTAGGAAATCGTAAAAGTCCGACTTTTTGAAGACCGCGCAAATACGCGAAAAGTTTTCATGGCGTTTCTTTTTTACCTCGTGAATAATTTCATTTTTCAAGCCTTCAATGTATGTATTCATTATTTTCTATTCAAAAGAAAACGCGTCGGTGCAATAAAAAGTTTTGGAGCCAGCCTTGGTTTCCGGTGACACTGTATATATATGCGCGAGATAGGATGATTGTAGCATTGCAGATAGCGATCCAGCAGTATCATACAGCTAGATTCTGCGGTACACAGAGAATGGCCAGTTCACTGCCTTATTTCTTGGTCTATTTCTTCGCGTATTTTTTGACATTTGCTGATGGATGCACACCTGGTGCAGGTAGCTTCAGTATGCTTTCTGTGCTTATTATTTTGAGTGCACTTAATTCTAAAACACATTACTGTTTTTTTCCTTTTCGTTTTTTTTGCAACCCCTAGCGCCGCAGAGCAATATTTGTATTATACTAACAATGAGCTTTACGCTCGGCTGTTTCAGCTTGTATTCGCAAGTGAACATTTTAAGAGTGCTCGCACGCACGTATGTTTCAACATATTGATTTTACATGAGCCTGACCAATTTAAGTGATCATAGCTATACTTTAGGCGAAATCACTGCAAAGCCGACGTTCGCCTTTGACATCCAACCACCAGTTGCTTGGACGTACAATGCAGATGATGACACTCGGGGTGGGTTATTTTTTAGACAGAAAACAAGGTTTGGCTGCCGGAAGGCTCACAGGTTATGAATTCGCAAAAAATTGAGTTGGCACTTTTTCTAATAATTCATTTTTAAATAGGGAATTATATGCTCCCGTAAAGCACTGTTGCCTGCATAATTTGTATTGTTGAATGGTTTCTGGCTGTCCGGAACATATAATGGTCTTCTGCGTTCAATTGAGATGACACATTGTGGAACACGATTTTCATATAAAGCATGGACTTGTACATTCAAAACATGTAGCGTAATTGTGTTCACCATATTTAGTGGGCGGGCAACATACTACTTCTGCAGAAGCAAAATCTCGAATCAATATTGACGTTAAGGCAGCGGTAAGTGCTTTACAACTTTGTGATCATAACGTCAAAAAATTGTACGTATAACTCGTATAGTACGTATAACTTTTAATTTACCAAAACTGCTGAACTTGTGCTGATTTATCCTTAAATCGGCATGGCAGGCGGTTTTGAAACCTAATTTGTATCTCCATGTAGTGTATGCAAATTATAAGTATGGGATTGCAATGTATGGCAAAAATAGTCGATTTTTGCTCCCAAGTATGTGAATATTTACCGTAGATTGGCACTACACGAGAACAAGTACAGAACGCCAAAATATGGTCCAACGGCAGGTAGCCACTGGACTATTTTTTTGAGCGTGCACGAACTGTGCATTTTCGCCTCGTCCTGTTAATAGCATGGTGCATTTTCTAATTTTCAAAGGTGTATGAAAAAATCGTACACGAGATGCACATTTGATACTTGAAAGCATACATCGGTTTTTGCCATACATTGAAACCCGTATTATTTGCAAATAACATATGGGAATACCCAGAATACGTTTTAATAATCGGTTGTCATATCACTTGAAGGGATTGCACTCATAGAATTCATGCTCTAGGTGGCCTCTTTTGGTAGGTGTACTTAATGTGTCTACAATTCTTCGCGCGGAGGCGGCGCATTTCCTGCGCACTCCATGGCAGCGCGAACCCCACACTGTGACGGATTCTCTATCTTTTTGCGGCGATTAGTGGTTGACTCAATTAAAGCCTGCGTCCAATGAGCATGCTTGGGTAATATGTAACTTATACTTCATATACTATACTTAGATCAATATGGCGTTGGTAATGAACGGAATGGCCTCATCAAGTGTACTTTCGACAGACATAAAGTTTAATCCTCTGAAAGCCGTGCTCGTAAGCAATTGTACCGCTGCACAAAATGTAAGTTGCATTTTCAGTCTCGAAGTACCTTGCGCGCCGCAGTTTTAATCATATTGTGAATCTTCTTGGGCGGGGTTTCATTTGTATACATGAGGGTCACATCTTTCCCTTTAATTCCCTGACAAGAATTTCTGCTCAGTTTATAGAGATACAATGTTCATAGCGCGATAAACGAAGGTTCACTTTGACACGGTACTGGGAAGTCGAACGGGAACAGACGATTTGTTCTACTCTTTCTACTCAGTCTCTCTCTTTCTCTCTCTCTCTCTCTCTCTCTCTCTCTCTCTCTCTTTGGTCTTGCTCTCCAGTCTAGAAGCTCTCCTTACAAGCTGCATGTTATTCCGGTGCATTTTGTCAGTTCCACAAGTATTCAGACCTACTTGGATGATGGATCAAAAACTGTGTCTGAGAAGTGCACCGGAGAGGACGATCAAGAGGAAGTCTCTGACACTGGAACCGTTGTGATCGTATCTAGCGTGCCGATCGCTATCTCTGAATGGGAGTCCCTGGCTACTAATGTGAGCTTTTACATGTTCACTACGGTAGGCCTCGGGCATGTCGACGGTCGACTACTGTGGATAAGTGCTATTCGTTGACTATGGTAAACTATGGCGGGTAAGCGAGAAGTACGGCGTGACTAATTAATTGTAAGACTACGGCTTCGGTAGACTACGCTGAAATGTTATAGGCAAGCTCGGTTCAGAGATATGCAAGCAGGTAGGGGTTGACTGTGGTAAACTATGTTGGTAGGTAGATAGGTGGGTAGGTATTATAATTTGTCTCCGGCTACCTTAGACAACGATAGAAAGTGTTAGGCACCGACTAGAACTAGCTGTATAAACGGCAAATAAGATGTACATCTTCTTTTCAGGTCGAGAGTACTTTGGAGGGTAAGGGTGTCGTTTTCAACACGGAGGTCACCGTTACAGCTTGAGTTATCTTCTCACCACAAGGCGTCCAAGTCGGCGATACCATACCGCTTATTGTCAGCTATGGTACCGCACATACCCACCCTTCTACCACACTTACTTCTATTATACTTTGAAAACATTTAAAACATTTCATTAATTCATTATGGAAATAAATCGTTAGCAATTGCAATTGTCTTGGCTTCTCTAATTCTCACATAGCGCATGTACATGATAACATGATGGATACAAGCTATACATATAAGAAATACATGATTTAAGCAAATACTACTGCAATTTTACTTTTAGTGATGTTCCGGAATTCCAGCTACTTCGGAAAGATGCCCTTTTGGTGTAAAAGGGTGCCGGGCACTCTTTGCAAATACTAGTACCATGACCCATGTACATAGTAATTTGGTGGCTTGTTAGCTAGCTATAATACCCCAGTTAGCTAGCCATAATACCCGCAAGCCGTCTTTTACAACTCCGGTAACATACGCGATAATTTATGTGTAGAGTGTAGATAGTAGATTACATTCTGCAAACGGCCAATGAGTTCGTTTTCCTCATACTATAACACAACCAATCCACACACAATAAGGCATAGGAACTAATTCAAAGTTTTCACAGTTGAACATCAGAATACCGGCCGGTTTTTGAAACGCATCCTGTACAACTGCATTCTTATGCATTTATGATAAGCGGGATCGAATTGGGGAATTTGGTTTAGTTACCTTTTTCGACTTTCAAACACTTTCCTAGTGTGAAAAACAACCATACCTGCCAACCAATACCAAAAAATGAGAAAAAAAATTTCCTAGATTTTCTGATAAAATCATGGTCCCACTACATGGAAAAATTTCGATACCATAACATAATTTTTTATAATGAATATTCATTTGCAACACGGATCTGACGACGATGGAAATCGATAATAAAGTGCTTGCTTGATTAGAATGTGCGCAGACAAGGAGAATTACGCCGCGCCATGATAATGCCATTGGGTACGTGATCGTTTCATAGTTGGTATTGCATCGACAAACAAACTACAAAGAATAAACTTTGTAGTTTAGGCTAGTACACATTGGTGGAAAGCATTGAATCACCCTATGTTCGGTTCACTGCCCAAAAATGCTCTTCGACGCTGCCGAAGTAGTTTCACTATTCAAGGATTAGTTTGGTACGTTTGCCGGATCTCTGCTTCCTTCTCATTTAGAGTAAGAGCTAAGAGCTATCTGATAGCTTCTCAACAATATTACGTGGTATTCTCGAGGGAGAGGTGTTTGTCGACCAGCCAAAATGATCTGTTACGAGACGAACCAACAATCAACAGTTGACGACGACATCATTCTCCTTGTCTGCGCACATTCTAATCAAGCAAGCACTTTATTATCGATTTCCATCGTCTAAGATCCGTGTTGCAAATGAATATTCATTAAAAAAAATATGTTATGGCATCGAAATTTTTCCATGTAGTGGACCATGATTTTATCAGAAAAACTTGGAAAAATTTTTTTCTCATTTTTTGGTATTGGTTGGCAGGTATGGTTGTTTTTCACACTAGGAAAGTGTTTGAAAGTCGAAAAAAGGTAACTAAACAAAATTATTAGCGCTTTAATGCAAAATTCGACACATAAAAAAATTGCAAAAACAAATAATTATAGAGGAATCGAACCCTTGACCTTCGTCTTGACAATCCCATGCCCTCACCACTATACTACCAATGACTGAAAATTGCTATCTGGCAACTAAATATTTAGCCGTTTTTTGCCTTATACGCATAACGTGCTAAAAATTCTGAAGGCCAATTCCTCGCTTCTGAAAAATATAACGAACACTTTTATTTATTGAAAGTGTAGCTGAAACTATGCCTTTTCATGTGGCCTACGCAGACTCACCTGTAAACGGCGACATAGAAAATAAATCCCTTAGCATAATGGATAGCGCTTCTGACTGATAAGAGGAAGGTCAATTGTTCGATTACTCCCCGCGGAAGCTATTTTTGCGTTTTTTCTTGGGTCTTTTTTTTTTACAATTTATAGCATAAATAATTGTTTCAAAACAAATTACTGTGTGTTTAAACAATGTTGCTTGTGTCGATAACACATTTATGCACCATTCAAGTGAAAAAATTCGGGATTTGATTTTCCCATTTTTTTCATGAAATCACTGATGTTTCGTCGAAAAAATATCGTCGAAAATTAAATGATGAAAACAACAACAAAATTAGTGTGAATATTTAATAAATAAATGAGTTAATTAATTGGTAGATCTTTTCTTTCATGGAAAAAGGTTTATGAATAAATATATAAGAACTCCAAGGACCTTATAATCATCAGAAACATATAAACAGAAACACCAATAAGTCATAGTCATTCGTAATAAAATATTCAACCTTCTGGAATTCTGAAACTGTGAAATGTATGCTTCACAGTCATTTTGTTGTTGTTTTCATCATTTAATTAGTAATCGAACAATTGACCTTCCTCTTATCAGTCAGAAGCGCTATCCATTATGCTAAGTGGTAACCGAAATCATATATCACTGAGACTCTCATAAGGAACGGTTATGCATAATTGCTCGATAGTTACGTCTGGCACGTTTTGAATGCGCCATCTTTAATAGAATTTAATTCTCTACAACTTTTGCATTACAACTTTTCTTAATTCTGATATGAACCTAGGAATTTCCTTTGTTAGGCTCCAAACTGGGCCCTTTTTATGTTAGCGTACATAACTTCTTTCATGCTTATACATGTCCGTTATGATAAACTAATTTGTCAAATTCTACTCTTTTCTACTTATCATGTTACAGTACACTTTGATCGTGTATTTTCCGTAAAATGGACGACAAAATGGACGAAAACATGGAAAAATTGGTACATTTTCTTTATTTACAACTGTACGTAAAGACTTACACAGTTCTTAGGGTCTAACACCAATCGCCCATGTCAGAATACAGAGAAAAGTTGAAAGTAGAATTGGCGTTTTTGTCGCCAAATTGCACTTATCACCGCTACAACATTCGAATTCCTCCTGCACACTATGTCCGGTTTGTTTGCCTTCGGTCTAAAAAAATTACTTAAAAATTAACTTATAAGGGAAAAAGCTCCCCACGATTTGGCCAATGTCCCCGCGATTTCCGCGCAGACTAGCAGTCGCGATAAATAAAAATAGCAACAATTGCACATCAATACCAAGCAAAGAACTCCTGTGTTATACTTGTTTGTTGGTTTTGCACATCCACAATCCCATACTGCAGCAAGGTTTTTGCCCTCTCTTACGGCAGATTTGACGCAAAATGGGCAGGGGCCACAGTCTTTGGTCTCCTTCTAAATATAAACACCTTCGTGGCCAACGGTTGGCGTATTACCATCATTTTTTCTGTTGTATATATGTTGAACAAATGATCAGGCAAAGGTTATCTATTATTGGCTTTATCTCGAAAGGTTTTTCTTCTTATTATATTTTTTATTCTGTCAGAAACAGAAAGCTTTCAAACTTCCTTTCTCAACCAATAAACCATTATTATAACTGAAGCATACATGTGACGTATGTTTCCCGGTTTCGCTCATGTCCACGTAACATCGGATGGAAAATGTGTGACAAATCATCAAGGTTAATACTATAAGAACGAGAAGTGTCCGCATTGCGAAGATGAGAACTGAAAGTTACAGACGTACTTTCAAAGGGTCGCGGTCACTCCAAATTCGTTATTTTATTTCGAGTATAATCGAATTTAGGAAAAAAATTGAGAAAAATATTTTACCAAAACCAAACTCAGGGAGTGAAATATTAGAGAAGCAGAGTTACTAGACTACCGTGGGACGCGAAACGTATGGTATGGAGAACTGTTTCCATCCAGGGTATGCAAATTACTGTCGAAAAAATATACATATAATAATATTTGCATATAATACATGGGTATGCAAGTATCCCTATACGTTTCTCAATACTACGGTAGCATGTAAGTCCACGTCTCTACTAACTCACTCCCTGAGCAAGATTTCAAATATATAAATTGGGTTTCGTAAGTATTTGGTTTTGGTATAATTCAATAATTATTTCCTGCATTCAATCATATTCGAAGTAAAATTACGAATTTGGAGTGACTGTGGCCCTTCTGACAATACGGTATAATTATGAGAGCACAACGATGTGCTATTGAAATACCGCTGAGTCAAACGAAATACCTTTCGAGGTTTCGAGAAAATAACATATTTACGTTAAATATTTTTCAAAGACAGCTTCATCGCAAAGAGACGAAGTCTGGCTTAAGACGGTCAAAGTATAAACGACATAAATTATGGAAAATAACAATAATAGAGCGACGAGCACGCGTGTTCCGAAATAACACACCCAAGAGAAAGCACCAGTTAAATTACACTGCTTGCGCTGAAAGAGATTAGCGGGAAGATTTCAAACAAATCAAGCTGATAACGGGTGATGTTTCTCAGATAATTCCCCATTCACTGATTAAAGACGCTTTATCAATAAAGAACGTTTCCTTCTTCTGCTGCAGCGTTTTATTTTCAAGTAAAAGTCATAAAATGAGTAATCGAGGTGAATACATATCATAATTTTAATATTTTATTTAATATTGGGAATTGGAATCGTGCGGCGTAAGCCTAGAATTGATAGGTTCAGCATTCTCTTCTCGAATGGAAGAATGACTTAGAATTGTTGTGAAGCAGCCGTTTTTATGTAAATTTGCTCCAGGCCCACTTGAAAGCAAAAACAGTTTTCGACACAAATTGGCCACATTTTCAACGATTGGCTGGATTGTCTGTCCTCCATACACGTACAGTAATATGTCACATGCATGCATCGCAGCTTTCTCGCGCACTCTTTGCTAGCGAATGTGTCGCCAGTGTCATCGCACTCACATTGACTGTTCTGTAGCCTCTGTGTAGACTTAGATGTGCAAAACGAATATCGACCTTAGTCGTTAATCCTACTTATTTTAGAAATTTGTCTAATATCTTCTTCACGGATTGATGATTGCTGAAGTCAAAGCTCATCTAGCTCATTCATTAAAGGGACAGGCCCATCAAAATAAACATATATTTATGATTTCATGTTATTTTTTATTAGCAGCGTTCATTACAATATATACACACAAATTTTTATCCACATTCACCCCGGGGAACTTTTTTACGACGAGCCCAACTCATAAGGGTACCGTATTTGCATCAATTTAGTCCTAATAATTCTTTTACTTCTCGTATGTTATAACACAGTTACAAAATTACGCATGAGAGAGTATGCTCAATAAAGAGGTGTGCAGGGACAAAAACCGAGAGAGCAGACAACCAGAGCGGATGGACAACGAGAGGAAGGGCCAGGCAACGGTATACATTTGTGGATGCGCTCGTCGGAAAAAGTTCCCCGGGGTGAATGTCGATAAAATTTGGTTTGCATATATTGTAATAAACACTTTTAATGAAAATTAAGACGAAATCGTAAATATAGGTTTACTTTGATGGGCCTGTCCCTTTAAAGCGAAATACCGGCCGGTTTTTGAAACGCATCGGGTATACCAGCAGTCTTATGCAGCTTATGCAAATGAACATAAATTAGAATAAAAAATCGAGCTAAATTCGAGTAACTTAGCATAAATACGTAAGAATTCAGTTGTCCACGATGCGTTTCAGAAACCGGCAGGTATTTCGCTTTAACATTTGAAAATCGTACGTGTCCATCTTTATTTGTCTACACGGTTAGTGTGGAGATTCTTCTCTCAACAATCTCTCGTCGTTAGATTTGGTCCATAAGGTAAGTTTGAAATGAATTCACGAATAAACCCGTTTTATTCCAACCCTTCTGATGCTGTACAACAGAGGCATATTACGTAAGAGAAAGAAACTTTCATTTTGTAGATCAACCAGCAATGAAGCTAATAAGCTAGACAATATCACAAACTATAAATAAATAAATAAAGTAAAGGAAAGAAAACATGGGTATAGTTATCGAACAAATAAGACGACATGCTTAGTAACACATATATACATCTAAAACAAAAGAAAACAATATGGCAAAACAAGCACTAGAACCAAAAAGCGTAGACAAATGATACTCGGCTAAATAAAATGCATATTCAAAAGCTTACATTTGAAAAAAAAAGATAATTCAGCGGAGAAAAATAGAGATACTACTAAAAAAAACGAAGTAAACCGCAAAAAGTCTTATTTACCAAAGAATCACTTTAGTGTCGTAAATCCTCATCGGACCAATCAATTTCGTTTGTAATCGACCGTAGTTGCTTCAAAGCGATTCGTGTGAACTAAAACAACCAAACGGTCCTTCGACTAACTCTTCTTTAACTTATGCTCAACAATGTAAACACATACTTCCTAGGTTTTCATCAACCTTGCTTAAAATTAGTTGAGAATACAGAAAAAAATTGCACAATTCGACAGGCAAAAATATTTAAAGGGATCGGCTCACCTCAAATACGTGTCTGTTTTTTTTTGTTTCTTTATTTTCTATAAGGGATAATAAAAATTTGGAATACAAAAAGTGGTGTTCTATTTCAATACTCACGTAGATATTAGGTGATAAAGTGGTGGATCGATCGGCCCGAAATGAAAAAGTGTAATTGTCCTGCCTTGTTTGTATGGGACAATTAACACTTTTTCATTTCGGGCCGATCGACCCACCACTTTATCACCTAATATTTTCGTGAGTATTGAAATATAACACTACTTTTTGTATTCCAAATTTTTATTATCCCTTATAGTAAATAAAGAAACAGAAAAAAACAGACACGATTTGAGGTGAGCCGATCCCTTTAAATGGAACTGTTTATATCTTACGAGCGTTATATCTTATAGCTTATAACAGACCCTTTTCCGAGCGGTCCGTAGTATTTTCATGGCATCCATCAAGGATTGCACGTCACAATTCGCGAGAATTCTTTCCACAAGTCGAGGGTCTTCACTGGCGGAAGCCTTTTGGTAGGCCTCTTGATGGAGCTTTCTCAGTTCTTGCATAGACGCTTCAACCTAGAAAATCGTAATTTTCGTCTAAAAGAAAGAGAATCTACAAAATACACACCCAATACGACATAGTAAATGATTGGATTCAAGCAAACCACCGAACAAAAGCAAAAATTATTCTTTACTAAACACATGAAAAAATCAAGAAAATACATAGATTTCGGTTTCCTTGTAATATTCTGACAGAGGTCATAGGTTTTACATTAAATGGCCAAGCACAAAAAAAATTACCTGGCCGTCCAGTCGATTCAAAGAAATATTCCAGTTATTGAGTTTCGCAAGCTGCTCTTTTTGCTCAACACTAACAACATTTGTTATATGTTCACCAAGCATGTCCACGAATTGATGACCCTTGTGAAATTTCATCGCGCAACGGGAGCATACATCTGCAACTAATCGAAATTAAATTATCGATTAGATAGCCAGTACCTTTTGTCGCTTAAACCAATCAGTTAAAAAATAAACAAATAATAAATATTTTACTCTTCAAGATTGTAGACTTTATTCAAGGGTGGTACAATAGTCCCAACATTTGCTCATGACATCTTCCGCAGAGTCCTGAGCATTAGAGTTCCAGATGACAATTGCTCGCCGTCTTACGTTAGGGCTATGGCCAGGAGGGAGATCGCCCATGATTCCGTCACCAGGACCACATCAATAATGCATCTTATGTGTGTTTATGATGTATCCTACCTGGTATTAGGCACCGAACGCATTGATACAACTCCTCGAATTCATCCTCAGTTCCACACAGACAACTTCAAGTAAATTTATCACCATTCTTAACAAAGAGTTTGTAACACAAACATAATAACAAGAAAACACACAGTCATACAGACATGAACAACAAAATGGAAAACTACAATACGTATCGATGCAAAATATGTATTACCTTGCCCTTCTAGAAATGCGCAATTTCCTCTTTGATAAAGCAGGTTCATTTTGCACGTCGGCGGCTGGCATGGACTGTATACGTGTCTCCACATCTTTCGTGAGCTGAAATGCGTAAAGTTTTTTCTTCGTTTAAAGGGTCAGGCCCATTTCAAATAACCCCCATTTTTGATGATTCCATGTGATTCTGTATGTCAAATATAGTAGGATAGGACATTTTTCCAATTTTTTCCAAAATTCACGCAGTATTCAGCAATTTACCATTGCCAGTCATACCCAACTATTTATCGCAGTTGTCACGCCCCTTCGCGCTAATTGGCCAACATGTTCTATTGGGCGTGGCAATTGCGATATTGGCCAATTAGCGCGAAGGGGCGTGCGAACTGCGATAAATAGTTGGGTATGGCTGGCAATGGTAAATTGCTGAATATTGCGTGCATTTGGCGTTTGAATATTAGAAAAATATCGTATCCTACTATATTTGACATAAAGAATCAGATGGAATCATCAAAAATAGGGGTCATTTGAAATGGGCCTGACCCTTTAACTATAGCAGCGTATGCCAAGTCGGATGGTCTTGTATCTAACGGCCCTGTAGTCTGCTTTCATAGTGTATAAGAATAGATGATGATTAATTATGGTATACTTTTTGCAAGAAACATAATGAACGAGCCACACAAAAATGGAGAATGTGTTATCCAAATTAATGTTTTAACTGATTAGCGATTATCGGCTGTTTTGGCTTACCACTGTCACATGGCCCTTCAATAAGTTCTATGTCGACATCTACAGCCAATATGCAACCTTTTCTCGAATGTTCCTTGCTTCTTTCCAAGCATATATCAAAGAAGTGATGTCAGTCTTTGCAAGTATATTTTCCACAAGTTCCAATTCTTCACTTGTGGATGCCTGTTGAAAGGCCACACGAAGGTGATTCATCAATTGTTTTTTAGCCGCGAAAATCTACAAACAACAAAACAGACGTCCGATATATGTATGCACATTACTGCCATCCATAGTTTTTTTGGTTATCATCACAAGTGAATTGTTTCATGAACAAATAAACACTGCGTTGTTCTGGCTTCTGGCTGAACCATTGCCACAGCAAAAGCCACATCGCAAGAAAGTGGTTAGTGTTCACCTGTACATCAAGTTGATTGAAGGTCTTTTGCCAGTGATCTAACTTTGCAAACTGTTTTTGTTGATCAGCAAGAATAAAATGCTGGATTTGTTCACCAAGCATGTTGATGAGTTTGTGGTCCGCGTGATGTTTAATTGCGCAACGACAGCAGACAACTAAAAAAACATTCCTTTAGGAATCTTAGCGGCACATCCATATATTATTATAGATTATTGAAACTGTATCCATGAGGGGGCGTGGCGGCCGTGGCGCAGCGGCAAGCGCCTTGCTCCGGGCCACCGGTTGTTGGTTCGATCCCGGCTCCGAAGCCCTCCACCCCACCAAAGGTGTAAAAATTGGTAGCTAGGTAAACCGGGGGAGATAAATCGGCTTCCCGAGAAAATTTTCCTCCGGGAATTTTAAAAGCCAGTTTCGTTCGGCTTCAGAAATGAACCGGACCCCGATGCCCCGCTTTTGCGGATTCGGTTGATATAACCCGGTAGTCTTTATCTTTATCTTTATCCCAAAATACGCTGCAGTAAGAGTTTACTTGGTCGTTTATCGTTTACTTGGTCATCGTTTACTTGGTCAGCAAAACAGTAAAATAAAGTGTTTGAAGAATAACTCTATATTTCGTGAATTCATAATCAAAGTTTGTTTGCGAAACGGAACAAAAAACAGACCCGACATCGAGCAAGGAACGCATCGGTATATGTCTTCGACCTTGTCCTCAATTCCACATGAACACCTTGAAATACGCACATTTTTAGATAAAAAGAAGCATAAATTGAAAATTATACAGATTATATGCAAAAAAAATTATGAACAAAAAGACCACGCGCGCTAAACATGTAGTCTTTGCTGGAACGTGTATTTTAGAAATGTGCATTTACATAATGTGAAGCTTATCGTGCGCACTCTGGGTGAAGCGTACATACCTTTCAGTCCGAGTTCCCGGTATCTGTGTTCTCTTATTCTTGGTCTCTTTTTCTGTGGTTTGGCTTTCTTGCAATTGCTCCTCCCACTGCGTTTCCTCGTCAATTAGCGGTAATTTATCCCCTAACTGCTCGTCCGATTGGGTTTCTTTATTGAGTACGTTTTTCTTATAGTCACACTGTATTGCTCGCTCCGTTCCTTCATCTTTGAAGAGAATTTTGAACTGATTCGCAAGTTGGAGCAGAAATTTGGTAGGCGCCATCTGGGAAGTTTCATTGCAAGAACACTTTTTGATGTGATGACATTTGCTGCAGCAGAAGGTGTTGTCGCTCCTATTATTGGAATTGTAGTGGAAAATAGGATAGTCATCAGAATTCTCCGAGAATGGAACTGAACAGATAGGGCAGCGAAATGGTGTCCATTTTGAGTATGAGAGGAGCTTCAATTCCGAAGTTCTAGGAAAACAATCAGAGAGAATCGACCAGTGCTGTTGACGTGCAGTCCATGGACTATTTGATGTCTCATTAGTGGTCTCAGAACATCTGCTGCAAAGTAAGCTTCCGTTTTCTGTTATTTTCAAATCGATTGTACTTTCACAAGACGAACATCTTAAAATATTCCCTATCGTGTTTTCCCACCACTTGTCAAAAGAATCAGTTCTTTTCACTGGAACGTACCCTCTTTCGCCGAAATGTGAATGCAATTCTTTCATGATTGCGGTCAGTCGTGCCTTCAGTAGCGGATTTTCCCGGCATGTGCTGCATTTCGAACAACAAATCGAATTTCCATCGAAGCAAAGAGCTCGTTCGCCGTTGTATTCAACCGGAATTCCGCATATTCCACATAGGAATGGGTTCCATATTCCAAAGTCGAGACGTTTAGTTTCATACGAACAGGCAATAGTGGCTAGCATAGTTGCTACAATGATTTCGTGAGGCAACAGAAAACATCCAGTTTCCTTGCATTGCCCGCACCTCCTATCAGAAGAAATTCGGCATTGTGAACACTTCAATTGTCCACTATTTTGGCACACCACAACCGACCAATAACTTGACAGCGCTTCTTTGATTGGATTGAACTGGCATTGCTTGTGACAATAGTCACATTTTAGACTCTCCAAAAGAAGCATTTTGACATGGAGCCACTGAAATAAAGCAATTGTTTTCGATATAATAAAAAATAATCAAAAAGTAACAACACGACAAATCAAGAAACAAATATACATTGAACATTAGTATATCAGTAGATGTGGGTTAAATTTCTAGCATAACATAACTCCGCCTACCCCTGGAGGAAACTGTCTCTCAGAGATAATTTACCCTGAGAGCGAGAGAAAGTAAAAAATTTGCATTCACCACTCTCTCTCTCTCTCTCCTTCCCCCAAATAGCCGTGCAGGGGGGGTTAAATTGTGACCGAGGTTTGCTCGGGTACAAAAATTCTTCATAATGAATAGTTTTATTTGCTTTTACTAAATACGGGGGAAAGTAGTGGACGCATTCGTGGAAGTCAGCAGCGTTTGCAAGCACGCAGCCGACACTTCGCAATGTTTCGCTAGGCTATATAAGAGAAGAACAAATAGCCACATCAATATAGTTTAGCTCCAACTATTTTTGTGCTGTTTTTTTTTTTTTGCATTCGCGACCGAGTGATACGGCCTCAGGATGCTGGTAGTATTTTAAATAAAATTTATGAATGAGATTGACAACTACAAGGGGGGATTTCGGTAAAACAGCGAGTCAAAACAATAGAAACGAGAATGGGAGAAAGGGGCAGAAACTAAGGTCACCGATAGCTTTTGTCAAGACAAAGCGAAGATAAGAATATCGATCTATGAAGCATACATTTTACAGGAATTAATGCTATACCAGCAAATAACTGCCGTATGCGGGTTAATTCAACTAACAATCGCCCAAATGAACGACAGTACATGTTAATGACACTGAATATTAGTACAGGCAGTTTTTTGCGGACCACATTTCCGTACATGTGTTAATATTACATGTTTTGTGACCTGACCTCGTAAGATAGTTGGGGCAAGGCAATGACTAAAGTATTGCCCATAGATACAGACTTTCTTTTCAGTGCACCGATCAATGGCGAATCCCTGTTTTAACAGAAAAGCGTCTGGCAGATAAGATGGCGAACCTCATCTCTTGCACGAGGAAAATTCGCTGGGTGTTCAACAATATTTTTTGAGGCCAAAGAAAACAAGCAGCTTGTAGGCTATAACCGTGACTCATAAATATTTTCATTACAAACAAGCGGTCTAAATCACATACGTATTTAATATGCTACAAATACAACGATCAACAACTTTCTGCTCCTGCGTCAATTCGCACACGTCGATACACTGTGCGAGGATAATTTCCGTTCAGGAACTGATCGTGCGGGGCACAATATACTTATTATTGAATTACACCTACGGATGGATCTGGGCCATTTATTATCCAGTAGAATTTGTGGAACTGAGGCGAGCTTGCTGCGTATCGCCCAATTGTTGCGCCATCCGGGAACCGAACCCTAGACGAAAGCATGACAGTCAAGCATTCTATCTTTGTTCCTAGAGAGGAATATCACGAATATCACAACCAGGTACAGTGGATGACCTCAGCTAATATTTTATAAATATTGATGGATTTTTGAGGCTATAATTATTTTACCCCAATTTACCGTGAGACAATACATGTTTCCAGGTAAATACATTGTCATAGTGGGGTGCTGTTCTACATGTCTGCACAATTGCACATACAAAATCGTCTTTGTATTTTAGCTAGTCTCCATTTATTAAAATTTTATTTAAATTGAAATTTTTGGTAGTCATATGTTCTAACAGTAAAACAGTAAAACCAGTATTTAGCCATAATAAAATCATTCGCATAATCACACAGATTTTCTTTTACTATTCCCATAAATTTTTTGTATGATATATAGATGGAAGATATAAAGAGAGAGAGCGCCCACGGCGGGGTGCTATAGAGTGTTCGGAATAGCTCACGGGCTAAATGGCCGAAAGTAGGGCACGGCTAAGCGCGGGCAAACCTTTCGACACCCGCGCTTAGCGCCTGCTCAGCATATACGTTTCACTTTCGCATAAAATATCACTATGTTTCCTTATATTGATTTTTTGCTGTAGGTTAGATTTGAGAGCCATAGCTGACCGTGTACAGAATAATTCAATGCTGGGAATTTATCTCAGTATTTTACTTTTATTTATTTTAGACAAACTGTATCGCTGGTATATTATGTTATTATGCAGCAAAACTACTGCATTTTTGCCTATTGTTATATTTTCTTTTAAAATACAAGTTACGCGAGAGATTGTTAGCGCGAAAAAAAAATATAATAATTCCAGCGCGCCCTTATGTGATGCTATTCATCTTTCGAATTCTCAAAGGATGGCTCTTTGGGCTTTCAATCCTGCTCACTTCTTTATTCGGTAATTACATAATTACCCTATTCTTTCCACTGTTAATTGTCGGAATGCACAAGAATTGGAGACATAATATGGATCGAGCCGTTTCGTATTGGATGACTATTCCTATGGTAAAACCATTTAAAACATTATTATTTGAAAGAAAAGAAGAGCACGAAGTTGCACGAGATCATACGAAAGGTTCTGTATGGCAAGAGCCACGGCTTAAATATTCACTATAATTAATTATAATTCATAGTTTTCTGATTTAACAATAATTGCTGGAAGACTATGTTTACTGTTACGGAGCACTTGCTAGTAACACAGTGGGGTCATCAAAAAGATGTCATTTCAACTACCGAAAACATTTTAATATTTTGTTCTGCTAGAATGTTAATGCTGAAATAATGTGGATTTCTCCAAAGGCCAATTCAGTGACTTCAGTTCAGTGTTTTCTCGAATATCTCTTCGGTGTTCGGGTTCGTGTTACTGGGGATCCGATCGATATCGAGGAACCGGGAATGATAATTATGAACCACAGGACGAGGTGATTATTATATGGTTACCAGAAGTTAATGACCCGTAGTTTTGAAGCGGACCGGGTCCCACATGTGTGACATGTTAATTTTTCGTACAAACTGCATGGATTTTTCCGTATTTACCACAAATTTTCTCGTATTCCTGTGTTTACCTGAAACCACACAAGATATCAACTAAGTATGTTTGTTGTGAGGGAAAAACTTTTCATGACCCGGGAACGGAAGACAAACAGCCGATGTGGTTAATTCCTTTTTACTTTTAAATATTGTTTAGGCTCGATTGGATGTATATTTGGTCGGCTTTATTCCAGATGAATCCCTGGCTAATCACCACAAATAAAATATCGATGAAGAAGGAACTTAAATTTTTACCGGGTGCAGGTACTGTGCTATGCAAGCATATGTATATTGTCCTTATTTATTATTATTATTATTACTGAGCACTAGGTGAATTGGCAAAATAATATGCATACATGTTCTAAAAAAAACGTACAACTGCGTTAATAGCCGTTTATCCCATTGTTGATAATAATATTTTGTGTGGCTCTAAAATTTGAAACGCATCTCAAATAACGGCAATCCTATGTATTTATGCAAAGTGGGGTCGAATTGGGGTCGATTCTATAATGCTCGTTTGCATGTAATGCATGTGAATGCAGTTATTTGGCATACGTTTCAAAAACCGGTCGTTATTTCGCTTTAAATGCATAACGCGCAGGATTTGGAATGGCCTCGAATCAGTTCATTTTCTTGGAAAGAAATATGGAAAAAGACAAGGAAAGTTTCGAACAAAACGTTGATTATTATGCAGCGATGGAGAGCAATTATCAGGTTATTTCATATCATTTTTTCATCCTTATAGAATCGCCGGCTACATAAAATATTGATTACTGAGAAGAAATTTCGCCAAAAAATACAGATAGATCGTTTCCTCTTCCTTATGAAGACCTTGCCCGGTTTCAAAGCTGTATTTGTTCTTAAAATGCGACGCAAAAAGAAGAGAAATAAAATTAGAACGAGGAAAAAAAAACATAGATTTACTATTTAGTTGCTATTGTTCCCAGAAGGAACGGACAAAACTGGGTGGACCACGGCTAAAAGTGATGCTTATGCGAAGAAAAATGGTCTCCATAAACTCGAATATGTTTTGTATCCGAGAGTTTCCGGATTCTATTGCTTGCTGAACAAAATGAGGCGAGGTTTGTCAATTTCTGAATATAGTTTACAGAATGCAATAATTTTTCTAGAGGAGCTTAACGGCTTTTACGCTAGCAAAAGAACTCGCGAAAAAAATCAGATATTGTGCACTTTGTTGAAGAAGACAATGATTGCTTTATAATTGCAAAATTGCTGGCGTTTACTTTAATTGATTTTTTTTTTTGTAATTTCAGAAAACTACATTACCCACATTTACGATTTCACAATTGCATACCCTTTTAACATTGTGCAGAGTGAAGTAGGTCTTGTGTTGAAAGGAGAGTCCCCTAGGGAGGTAAGTCTTTAACTACCTTACCTAAAAAGGTTAGGGCGTAGTTGCGAGCCAACAGATGATGAGACATCAGCATCTATTTAAGGGAAGGAAACTATAGTGTGCCCATTGTTATAAATTTGAGCATAATTAATTTTAGGTGCATTTCAACGTGAAAAAGATTCCGATTGATGAAATTCCGAAAAGCGAAGAAGACGTTACAAAATGGTTGACAAAGTGAGTCATTATGCTCGCGCACACGTGGCATAATTGTGGCGCACTCTTCTTGTCTTTTTTCCCTGATATCTCATCTTTTCCGACATTCTTTAAAAAAGTGCGCCACATGTGCCACTTCGTCGCCGCACACCCTCTTAGCGCCTTGGATGTTTTGTCCCTATTCATCTTATGTTCCGCAAACCCAGATGACTGTTTTAACCTGATTGTGTGTGATGGACGTATGCAGTATGCATATTCATTATTCAAAACTGAGATTCATTAGCCCGTATTCTCGCGTCACTGGTAGGCCTCCCAATTGGGAATGACCTACCAGTAGGGGCAAAAGCGCTAATTCTGGTGTACTGGTAGGAGGCGCGTCGCCTGTCGCGGTTTCCCATTTGGTAGCGGGTTGGGAGGGCTGTTGCATGCATTAGGCCTACCAGAGGAAATTACCACTACCAGAGCCTACCACTGCTAAGCCTCCCCCATTTCCAATCTGGCAGACCTACCAGAGGAGATTGGGAATGGCCTACCAAAATGCCTTTCCCAACGTGGCGCGAGCATACGGGCTATTAAAAGTATTTTGCTGTCTTACCTCTTTAGTACCAAGTCTCATAATTATTGTTTAATTCTCAGTCTTTGGATCGAAAAAGAAGAAAAATTGCGCAAATTTTACTCGGAGCCTCGGTCGTCCTATCGACGATTTGAGGAGAGTGGGCAAACTTGGACCAACGTGAGTTCTTTATCTGAGTTTTTCGATCCTTCAATGTTCAGCAATAAGTGTTCCTTTTGTGAGCCTTTGTATATAAAAATGATTAGCTTCAATTCATGTGTCCCACTTCAATTCATGGCATGACCACGGCAAGATCATAGTCTCATTCTTTTAATAATGTTTGAATGTTTATTAGACTCTTAGAAAGAGCGCAACGCCATAAGAGACGATGAAAGAATTCAATGATTTTAAAATTCAAAGTAGTAAATCAAAGATAAGACGAAAAAATGCATAGCATTATATATGTATATATATATATATATCACCAAAGATAAGAAAGAAATTCCACAGAGAGTAGTTGACATATTGACAATAATGAGAATTTATTGGTAATAAAAGAGCGTTGCACCTTTTTTCATCATAAGCATATTCCTGCAAATGTTTTCAGAAGAAGGAATCATGGCGGAAATTTCTGATGAAAACTGGCTCCGCTCTAATCTTCATGATTGTAACATTAGTATGGATATATCAACTGACAATGCTCACTTTCCTGCAGGTGGGACAATCTTTCTTTATCTGACCAAACTCACTGTTAGTGCAGTGGGTCGTACAGACGATACTCCGCAACAATCAATGATCTACTACGTAGAGCTGAAATTGTTCGGCTCAACAAGTAGTTTGCTGCTTCAAATAAACATTTTGCTGCTTCAAATAAACATTTTGCTGCTTCAAATACGTAGTTTGCTGCTTCAAGAAATATTTTTCCGTTCAAACAAATATTTGCGTATTATATATGCGCCCTACAATGTTTTCGCTGATTTTCTATTCTTTCAGATCGGGTTCGTCTACTGTATTTCTGTGCAAATTTTCACATTTTATCGATATGGCGGAATTGATCATTTTGTATTGAACAGATGGAGAAATTCAACGAAAAAAGCCATAAAATAGGCGCAATTTTATTCATTTTTTTTATAATAAACAGTTTACAGCATGTTTAGTTGTATTCTCAATATCTATATAGGTGATATGCACATCATGTTCACGAAGTTGTGGAAATTTAGGGTTTCCGGGACACGTTCTGTCCCTGCGTCCAGCTTTTGTTATCGTGCCAAAAATAATAACAACATCACAGTATGACATTTAATAATAATAAAAAGATACACGTTGTAAGTTTTAATTCTTTGAAAGGGAAATATGACTGCAAATGTTATATTGATCGTAGTTTCCTCGAGCAATTCCGGTTCATATGGATTATTTCAACGATTTTGCAAGACATAATTTAACGGATATTTCTCGCTACAATAGGAAATAATTAGGCAGATGCAGATGCAGAATGATAGATGTGTGGAATTAGAGATAGAGAGGGGGAGAGAGAAAGAGAGAGAGAAAGAGAGAGAGAGAGAGAGAGAGAGAGAAAGGGAGAAAAAAGTGAGAGATTTCAAGAGCCTGATTTGACCACTCTCTACGCTCGGTAGTCCCGTCCCAAGCAGTGTGTTCTTGCTGCGTGTCCTTGAGTACTTTATTTTTGCTCTTCACTCTCTCTCTAATTTTCTCGCACAGAAACTTGCACGCTTGTCTGTCTTAGTTGCTGAAAGTACTTGAGTGAACAAAATTGGTTTCATCTACACTTTATGAACACTAATGTATTAACACTAAATAAAACACTCTTCCACTAACTCTAAGTCACTTACAATTAGATCTGCCCTTCAAGAGCGCGGCCCTGGTTCAATACAGTGTTTCAAGGCTAATCACTTCTACAATTAGAGGTATGAGCAGAACAAAAGTAGGTAAACTGAAAGTGATAAGGACAGAAAAAGTATGTCGATCGTATCATTAACATCATAAAATCTCGATTTCTGTTTGTTTAAATCGATGACGAGTGCGTGGGAGTCCCACGTCTCAAGTCCAAGTCTCTGCTACTTTTTTTGCGTGTCATTTACAACCATGCATTTTTTCAAATTTACAAGAAAACTTAGGAGATTGTATTAGACCAGCACTGCGAACCCATAAAAGTACATAGTTCGTGGTATACCGTGATATTATGTATAATTTCTTCCAGTAGTACTCTTACAATTAGCTTGTCATTTTTGGGTAGTTTCCTTAGATTTGTCCGATATGTCTCAACAGATTCATTATCCAATTAGCCTCTATTAATATTCAGATGATGAAACGCATTTCTTCATTGTGCATGCAAAAAAATAGAGCATGAACATCTGCGAGCTAGGCGTCTCACATCTGGGTTTGTTTAAAAAAATGTGGTCCAACAAATTTTCGCTAATTGATTATGTACGACAATTCCAACAAGTTCTACAAAAATAATTTAGCTTGTACATCTACGATGCAGGGCTTAGGCTTAGGCTTAGGCTTAGGCTTAGGCAATTGATTTCAATAATATTTGTCTTTCAATTCTCCTATTATACATCTTCTTTTTAACAAATTTGTGTTATTTTTGAGAGATGACCTTGGGAGTTATTTGTAACGGACAGCGAAAATCTGTATGTAAAAAAAGAGTCCGAGAATCGATATAAATAGGCCATTATTATTGCGTGCGCACCTTTCTTTTCTATAGTGGGAAAGTAAATTTGATCGTCTTGTATTCTTCAACGGAACAGAATATTGACTATTGACTATTGACCCCAAAAATCTAAAAAAGAAGTACATATGTGAACTTTCGTTTTACCTTTACTTTTGGTTATTAGTTTTATCCCATTGATACGTTTCTTGTGTTTCATATTCGTTTCAATTGACATGAACCCTTCAGTTCATTATGGATTATTTCAATTTTTTGAAAATTTAATTATAGTAATTATTTTAAAGGGACGCGGTCACCGTTTTGGCCCTTATGTATACTTTGTGTTTTTATTATCTTCATTATTTATAACACATAGTGTTGGGAAAATGTCTTGCAAGAAACGCGGCAACAGCGAGTAAAATGATGACGAAAAATTGTGTCCTCGAACCAATACGCACCGTAACCCTAGTAATTGTCCAGCATTATGGCCGTGCTGATAATGACTGGACGAACGTTATTCCACTAATTAATCGGTCGAATACCTCGCGGGCATTATAACATTTGGGTTTCTATGGCTAACTGTGGACCTTGGATCGGACGCAACTTTTTTAATCAATGAATTTTTCGCCGAAAGCAACGTTTTTCGTCGGATTTTTTCCAACACTATGTTTTTCATACTGTGCAGTTAAAAAAAACACAAAGTATATATAAGGGTCAATACGGTGACCGCGTCCCTTTAATTATTTTAAGAAATATCAATTTTATTTTCTAAAAATTCGATTTCCAGAAAATGCCCTGTGAGTTGCCATGTTCGCGCAAACAAAAACGCCGACGATCTAAGGTAACAGATTGTTTTCTTATTTTTGATTTTATCATTTTTTTTTACACTAAAAATCCATGCAGGAAGAGATCCACAAATGTTTAATTCGGGAACTGTGCAGTCCTCAGCTTTGCCATATATGGCTTGTTGCTTTCTTGTAGCTCAAACAAACTTATCATCATATCATACGACGTATTATATTCAGAATTTGCGAGTTTGTCAAATTTCTTGATGAATTCTGGTATTCGACAATTTTGTTTTATCCGTTGTTCAATTGTCGGAACTAGAACTTACGGAAATTGTGAAGGTAAAAAAAATTCCTTCTGTTATCTCTAATTTAATCCTATTTGCTGTAACCTGTAAACAAAATTAGGAATTTAGGAGAGTGAAAAAATGCTGTACTAATGTGTTGATGGTTTTTCTAGATGTTACCACTTATATATTGTTTTCCGTCAATCTGCAATCTGCACACTAAACAATTAGAACGAACTGTAGCCATATAAATAAAACTACCCCTTTTAGATTAGCTAGACATGTCAGCTAAATCCAGTTAAAATCCACGGAGAAGGATTATAATGGATTATTTGATGTATAATACGTCCTATTCACATTTATGCTTTCAATGCAATATCCTTTTCATATTTCATATTTTCCACACAAATACCAATATTCTATTCAGGGTTTTATTTTTTCTATATGATCCGGAAAGTTTTGAAATATCATGAAATTCGTTCATATCAACCTGCAACTTTATCGCATTTTGGTTGAGCGTACAACATTACCATTCATCATTTTAATCATTTAAACTATAAATTCTGATTTTTAGTTAGGATTAGGAATAAAAATAGCCGGCTGTCAAACTATTCGCTTTCAATAGTAAACGATACTGTTTGCAGAGAACTAACTATTCGTTTTGACAACCTGATGATTAAAGGGTGTATGTGTGCGACTGAAACGCAATGCATTCTTAAATAAACATTAAACAAATATCAACATTGATGCCGTTCCGCCGACGTTTTTTTACTATACCCAATATCGAACATCAACGTTGCACATAATCTTTCTCAGATTTCGATCAAAACTGAGTCTGAAAATGCTTTCAACCTTGATTTTTGTCTACCATATTGTCGATATCGATAAATATATTGATATAATGTTACTGTGTATCTTCTCGGAAGTCCAATAGAAAATATATCATGCAAAACGGTGTAAGCAACACCTCTAACCAAAAGAGCAGTTTTCATTTATTTTCCTGTATAAATTGTTTATATCCGTGTGAAACTACTTCTTTTCTGTATTTTCCAACAATTAAAAGAAATTCAGACGTTCATTTATTTATTTTTTCTTTGGCGTAACCCATGACGATAGAAAAACGATGCTAGGTCTTTGCTGTGTTGAATAATCCTAAAAAATCGTTTCTTTATTTTATTTTTTATAGCACTTTTCCGTAAATAGCATGTGCTCTATCTATAGGAGCTCCTTTTTTTACTATTTCTAAGGTGAAGGCAAATATGGTGGCTTATCACGGTTTCTACTTGATAAGTTGAAAATAAAAGAAAGAGAACAACTAAACAGGAAATATTGCAAACTCCTGTACTATTCTCACTTTCAATGTTTTCTGGCGGTTATTTGTCCTATATTGAATGTATGTAGGTAGATTTACGTAGTACGATCAATTTATCCTTTAGTAGGTTTTTTTACTAGGGAAAGCGGCAAGCACTGATAAGTAATTTTTATTCACAAAATACAAAGGTCGGACAAATGTTCTGTATATTCTTTGATCTACATATACTATAAACGTAAGAATGTTCTACAGTGATGTTGTAGTTTTCAAATGTTGTAGTTCTAACATCTGCATCGTTTCATGAAACACCATAAAACGTTTGAAAATAACAATTTCAAGGGAAGCGAATGTTTTTGTCCTCTTCACACATTACCGGCGAAAAATGTCATGGAATCCTGTCTTTCGCGAAATCATCATTCCTAAAATTATCCACATCATAACTCGCAAAAATAATTTTGCACAGCAGAAATGTCAACCAATTTCTCCTATTTGATCTATCCTAGAAAATGTGCTCTATTGCTTGTTTCTATATTAAAATGTGCCTTTTTATTGGCAACCACTGATAAGAGAAAACTACTTCAATAAATAGTAAACAGTTGATTTCTTGTCGAATAGTAAGGTTTTATACTTGAATACTTGAATATTTTATTTAACACTCGGAAGGGTTTCTAATTGAAGTGCTCTATTTTTTTTACTATGTAATTAGTGATTGGACGACCCCGACTATTTTTGAAAAACTACTCAATGGTCTTTCTTTTAGGCAGAAATGTGTTCGTCCTTTCATGGGTCAAACCATTTGAAATATACATTCCTGTTTACCTTCTAGAGAAATTCTCTTTATTTTATTCTTTGGCATTATTTCTCTCCCATCTCGTTTTCGTATGAAATTCGCGTGAACCGTGAATCTTCCCTTCGTTTTTTTCTACCGTTTTCCACATCAAACACTCATTAATTACAGTAATTGATTGTACTTCGAAAGACGCTTTTCCTCAACGGAGAACCAGAAAGTTTACAGAAATCCTTTAGCTTCTCGTGATTTATGTGCAGTAATCGAAAGGAAAAGAAATAAAAGAAAGAAAGAAAGAAAGTGGTGCTTGCGATCTAGCAAACCTTTAGGTTTTAGAGACAACGTTTGTTGGCACAAATTCGAGCCTGAAAAAGGATCTTGCCTCTAGGTTAAAATCAACTATTTTCCCGAACAAGTATAAATTTTTACGTTTATGATGGGATATGGGAATAGTAGAGCGTGATGCATTAACCGCGCATAGATGTAATATTGAAAACGAATATTTAAAGCGGTATAACAGCCTATTTTTGGATGTTCGCCTCTTTATTCCTATGCAAGCAGGGATGTTTTAGTCATAATTTTCATACAAAATATGGGAATTCAGTTGTCCAAAATACGTTCCAAAATCCGGCCGTTATTTCGCTTTCATTTATCCTACAGAAAGATATGGGATATGGGCCTCGATCCCCTCGATGTGGAGTTTCACTACTATCTTCATGTAACAAGCAGACGAGTTGATTATCTGATAAACATGTTTACAACATATTCTTAGGTTTTTAGACAGTTAGTGCACTGATATTAATCACACTGATTTAATTGTGTTTTTGTTGTAACAGACGAATCAAAAAACACACCGCTAACAATAAGCAATTGCTATCAAGTTATATTCAAACATAGTTCTTTACTAAAACACATCACGCCAACCAATCAACTTACAAGGTACAGCTACAACTATGACCATTGCTCACTTGGATAACTGTTTTCCTGGAGAAAAATATATTGCACTCGCATAGCTACCATACCGTTTACCATATCGTTACCATACCGTTCGTGATACCGTCATAGCATAGCTATCACGAGATTATCTCGTGATAGCTAATATATGCTCTATGCACTATGCAGTATACGCTTCACGTTCCACGTAACGAAACAAAAAACATTCCTTGAGCTGTGGGACATATCAGTTCATTCAGTGCAATGTTCCCCTCAGCCATTTGACTCCGCCTTCTTTATTCCCCCGGGGGGCACCTTTTCACAAAACACCATTCGGCTGTCGTGCACTTGCACGCATCTGCCAAGTCAACTGCCGACCAGTGATGAAACTACACAGACGCTGATGTTCCTTCCGGGTCGGCTGATTCTCTCCCCAAACCAAAACTGAGCAGTCAAATTATAATATTTTTATTGTTATCCCTTCACCCCCAAGAATTCTATTATACTTCTGCCATAGTGGAAGTTATTCCGACCAAGATGGAATCCACCGAATACGGCAATCGACAACGACGCCGTAGCACAAATCTGCTGGCAAATCTAGCAGGCTCATCGACACTTCTGGAGTCTGAACCAATTCACACACTCAAAAAGAGTGCACGATGCCGAACACTGCAAAAGTTCTTACCTACGCCGCTCACTGCCCACAGATCGGTTTCACGGTCAAGGATGATGTGTCAGCTTGAAGATGCGCTGCCGGATTTGCTTCCGATGATGTCCGCAGCAAATTTTGTTGGAGCACCGCATCGACGAGCTATAACCGCCGCAAATGGTAGCAGTAGGTCGGCGAGCGTGAGCTGGCAAACACCAAGGCAAAGGTTTAACTCGGTAATGTGCGCTATGACTGACGGGGATTTTTCTGATATCTCTGGTAGACATGCTAAAGTTTCTAGAAAAGATTCTTGTGGATCTTCAGGCAGTTCTAGCAGCACTTCGGATTCGGTGGCTCTTTCCGATTGTACACAAGAACATGTAAAATGTTGTATTTCCTCTGAAGATACGCAGGACAAAGAAGGCGACCCTTCGATGACATCCGTTGAACTTTCTATTGAAAAGGCTGCCGATAACACCATTATTTCTTGTTCAAGTGTATTTGATTCCCCGACGGAAGAACGAGAATTCTTCGCCGTGGAAACAACTGAAAACTGTCTGTTTTGTGAAAGACCCACTTGCTCGAATGTGGAAATTTCGCAAGCTTCACCCGTGCATATATTTACTTCCAGCACATTACCACCTTTTACCGAGCAGACGGCCGAGAATACCTTCAACCTGACGAGAAACCCTGATTTTGAAGGGTGTCGCAAAACTTTTATCGCCTCAAGAAAGTCTATATATATTCAAAAGAAGATCCAAGGGTTCACTGAGGCATTGGCCGAAAACCTTATTGGACTAGAAAAGGAAAAAGATTCTGCCAATTTTGCTACAGTCGACGTATTGCCGCACAAAGAAAACTATTCAATTTCCTTGGGAATTGGAACATGTGTTTCACTTAGAATTCAAGCAAAGGTAGTTCTTATACTATATCTTACTACTTCTGTGAAGTAAATTGAGCGATTTTTTACCGCAGAGTTTATGCAACTACTCGAGAGTTTCAATAGCGCAAAGTGCGCGTTTTCCCCTATATAATTCACCTTTGTATATGTTTGTTGTTTGCATTTACATTTTACATATTCTCCAACTCCATCCTACAAGAATCTTAAAAACATAGTACTAAATTTGCCTCCTTTTGGAGATACAAAGCACAGAGAGGTGGATTATCGGTTATAGAAATACTCAACTCTCAACTGCAGATAATTCCTCTAAAATAAAATAAAAAAGTCAATATGATTTCTTTCAGAAGCCCAAGAAGTCCGAACAACAGTCAGCCGAGATTCAGGCAGAAAAGAAACCTTCGACTTCTTCCAACGTAAAGGAAATAAAAGTGACTTGCAATTACTGGCCAACATCTTCTCAAGAGGAGGTGGGCCAAATTTATATTTTTGTTCGACGACCCTTTTTTTGGTCCGTAACACTTGGCTAAACTAAACGAGGGTAAACTTGGGTTGTAGTGTAGAACTTTGCTCCTTTACTCAGCTAGAGAATCGGTTAACTGTTTTTTCACAATAATTTGTTCACTATAGTATAAAGTATGAACACGAAAAAAAAAAAATATAAATTCTACATAGTCTTAAGCGCATTAGTCTTTGTTTTACATTAACTAAATAGCTAACTCTTTATCATCAGAATTATGAATTATTATTTTAGAAAATGTTCTGTCAACTTCCTCGCTTTGTCCTCTACGACTACCCAGATCAGGAAGCCGGCCAAGTGATTCGGATGATATTTGCATATGCTAATATTCCCTATGAAACTTTCGATGTGGAGGAAGAGCAGGCAATTAATGGTTAGTTGTTTGTAATTATACATTTTTTGTCTTCAATTTTTTCTTTTGGGTCTTTGAGGACTATCATGTTTTTCATTTCCTTCGAGTTAGCATAACTGCATAACATACTGTATGTACATACAACTTGTCTTGTCTACTGAACTATATGGGCATATATTTCTTGTCAGTCTTCTGCAACCACCAAATATATTGATTATTCGCTTGTTGACTAGATCTTGTAGTTCGTTCCAAGAACCAAATTTCTCCACTTTTTTCTCGTTTACAATCATCTAACGCCTGTCTGCTCATAAAGAAAATGTGTAAAGAACATTAGTGAGAGCGAATGGATCAACCATCGCTTTTTGGACGCCTAATAAATTTTGTGAAAAAATAGTTTGCTTGAGGGAATAATGTTCGTTTCTTTTTTAGAAAACTGTAATTCTTTTCAATATTTAATCCCCATTACAATAGGCATAGGCTAACGTTTTCACACTATACAGTTGCGAATACGGAATGTTGTCGTGTAGAAGTGTAGACCTTTAATTTATAAATTTGTATTTCGTGAAATCAAAACCTGCACAGCTTTGACTCTCATGTATCATTATCAATTCCTTCCTTTCTTTTTTTTTTGAAAATTTGCAAAAATTCCCGGGCATTCGTCTGCGAAATGTCTGTCAAAAATTGCACAGTGACAGGGAAAAGCCCGGAACTTCGAGACAGTGTAAGATGAACTTTGGACGTAGAGTATCCTTATACACTGAAAATTGGACGCTTTAGATAATTAAAAGGGTATTTCAAAGCTTTGCTAACTTAATAACATAAACACGTTACTTCGTGTCCCTAGAAAAATGTTCGGTACCAACGCTATCAATTCCGGTTTTATGAGAAGGTAATTAAAACCTAAACGATCTGTTGTCACCGAACAAAATTGTTGATATTTTGTCAACAAAACTATTTTACCAAAAATGTAGGAAGCTATCGTAAAAAAAATTCGTTGTACATTCCAGGAACGACCAGAACTAAATTGTTAACCGTTCGAAAAACAAAGTTTATCTCTGTGAACGTGAACCATGTCGTACACGTAATCATATGAAATCGGATAGTTTTAGCTTCTTTCATGTTTTTTGTACCGCGTTCAAAAGCAAGAACTCACCCGCTATCGCATTTCCATGAAGCTCATCATGTGTCTCAAATAGCGAAATAGCGAACACACAACATAAGCTGCACCCGTTCACTCATTCAACTTTCAAAAATTATGTAATTATAAAATGAGTCAACACAGCGAAAGAGTATAATAACGTATATGAGATAGCTTCACCACAGACCGTTTCTTGTGATAAGAAGGTGAAAAGTATGAGCATATTTTATAGGGACTGAGAACATGATTACGGTGTACACCGAAATAACCCCATTAGTAAATTGGCGCCGATTTCATGTGTAATGTTTAGTAAAATACAAAAATAATTGTTAATTGACACTGATCATTACCTGGATAGTCATCCAGAGCTAAAATCATCACCAGAGCTGAAACCTATAGAGCAATGCTCAGTCTTGGTAAAACTCGGTTGGCGAGTAACGCTACTTAAAATTGCGAGGAAATGAACCTTTGACCTAGTTCAAGTTGATATTTATTCAGATTTCCCTCTCCGCAGTGTTCCTGTGCTGGAAATTGACGGTGTGAAAATTGGAAACAACACTTCCATTTGCCGACATCTAGGATGGAGATACGGTATCTTAGCTTATTATTATTGATTTTTTTTTAATTTAAAACTGATTTTATTCTTTTCCGCGACAGTCTAAAAGGTCTTTTCACAGAAATCTCGGAATAATTATTCTGATATTTTTAGAATTATCCGGTCAAACAGCCCTAGAAGACTCAATAGTGGACATGATAGCAGAGACTGTACAAGAAACGAGGACAAAGTTGAAGGATTGGTTCGACCACATTGAGTATAAAAACGTCGATTATTCAAAGGTTGGTTTTTGTTGGAATCCTTGGGAAGGCACTAGTAGAGGTGTAGTATATGGCTCTCTAACACGAATGTTAGTAAGTGGCGGTAAGTAGCATAGCTCATAGCCATGTGGTAGGTATTCACATTGAGTGTTTGTCGGCTATTTTATTTCCTACGCAAATGACGCAAATTACACTTACCCGTGTGCATGCTACGTCTTTAGTAGAATGTAATTTAGTCGGATAATTGTTATAGACACACATCAGATACATAGTTGAAGTAGAGTCTAATTGTAAGGGCTCACGGCTCTAATTGTAAGCTTGTTAGTGGGAAAAAAATGTCAGTTTGACTTAAAAAAAATATATGTAACTTCAGCCGGAATGTTCGGATGACTATGCATGGAATCTCCTTGACGGATATCTTTCACCGATTATCGAAAAAGTTCTACGGAAAAGCCAATCACCATGGCTAGTTGGACACAAGGTTATTGGAAGCTTTCTTTATCGCACTTTATTTATAAAATCGACAATATATATTCAGACATTGAAATGAGCGCGTCCATGTTCATGTTACTACTTTAAAGCGGTCTGGCACGCGGTTTTGAAACATGGGCTGAAAGATAAGTCATTTCCATCAACGTCTGCAATATCGCCCATATAACAAAAGATTTAGGGAAACATTTGCAAACTATGTAAAGCAGGCCAAGATATATACTATATACACACTTGTAGGATACATCTTACCATTTTTCTTTTACCCGTACAGTACAAATGGTTTCGTTTTACGTTATACGTACATTGCTTTCTCTTCATCGTATTATTTGATGCACACCTCGGTGTTATTTAAAGGGATAGGTTCATCTCAAATCACGTCTCTTTTTATTGTTTTTATTGATAATAGCGCAAATATCATGCACAATGAAAATTAAATCAATCACAGAACAATACGCCTCGCAGAAGAAGCTTCCTTTATTGGAAGCTAGTTGATCGGAAGCCAAAATCTAAACTCAAAAACTAATACCGTACACAGATCGCGCGGGCTAATGGCAATTAGCCAAGAACCAATTAAATGATACTCACCGTGGAAAATAATGACCTGCCGAGTGTAGTTTGTAACTTGGCTAATTGCCATTAGCCCGCACGATTTGTGTACGGTCTTAGTTTTTGAGTTTAGATTTTGGCTTCCGATCAACTAGCTTCCAATAAAGGAAGCTTCTTCTACGAGTCGTATTGTTCTGAGATTGATTTAATTTTTATTGTGAATGATATTTGTGCTATTATCAATAAAAACAATAAAAAGAGGGGTGATTTGAGATGAACCTATCCCTTTAAAGGGAGAGGCCCACGAGAAAAAAGTTTTCTTCAATTTACTTGCACAGAATGTCCGGAGTCTCAGAAATATTTCTGTGAAAACCGCATATATTTGCATGGTGTACTCGCATAGATATTCTATGTTAAACAGTTTGGCCAGGCACCGTAGTCAGAAAGGTTAAAATACCTTTTTATAGTTTATATCCGTCCATTAACATTCTTTCTCTACATAATGATTGTTAAACGAATGAACAACATTACTACCATTATAACAAAGCGTTTCCAATACTGTAATGCCATAAACGAGCAAAAATTGCTTCAGACTACGGTGCCTGGCCGAACTGTTTAGCATAGAATATATCTGCGAGTTCTAGATGCAAAGAGATGCGGTTTTCGCAGTAATATTTCTGAGCTTCCGGACATTCTGTGCAAGTAAATTGAAGAAAACTTTTTTCTCATGGGCCTCTCCCTTTAATAAATAAATAAATAAAAATTGCATTGCATCTAATCTAATACATGAAAATGCAATTCTGATGTATACGTTTCACAGACCACATGTCATACCGCTTTAATATTCCTCTCATTCTATCTTCATCATTTCAGTTGACGTGGGCCGACTTGATGGTGGCCTCGTTCTTCAACCCCATAATCTACCACCGACCCGAGTTTTTCGACAACTATCCAAATATTTACTTGCACAACAAAAAGATAGCCGAACTACCGCGGCTAGAAGGAATGATGTATTGTGTCAGAGATCGCGTATTTTCCTAGTCTTTGGACCGTAGTTTGAACTTTTTGATCGTATATTTTGTAAATTCAAAAGTTGCAACAAGTTGCGTATCGTGTACGCTATATCATTGATTTCATAGTTTTGAATGTTTAACTAAAGAAACAACTTTCCAAGTTCGGTGCTCGTTGGCCAACACAAATTTATCGAAGAAAGCTTCAAGAAGTAGTAATATACATACAAAAAACATCGCGAACATGCTACATGCACCTGGCTATTTTGAAGCAAGTTAGTAACGGGGTAGTAAAACCAAGTTAGTGCGGAATCATCATTTTTTATTTCTTCTCTCAAAGATTAATAAATATTTCTTCTTCGTGGACATGTTGTTTCTTTTTGACAAATTTCTGCTAGCATACTATTCGATGGCTGGAGATAATTATGGTCAAAGTTCAAAGTTTTCCTTTTTTCTATACGGAAAGTCGCTTTTCACTGGTCGGTTTTTTGATACACATAGAGTATACCAGGATTCTAATGCAGCTTATGCAAATGACCATAAATTAGAACAAAAAAGGGCTAACTTCGAGCAAATTAGCATAAATGCGTAAGAATTCAAATGTCCAGCGGTGTTTCTAAAACCGGCCGGTATTTCGCTTTAAAGCAATATAAGAATCGGTTTTTGAAGCCTATTCACATATAGTGTATTCAAATACTGCGCGATCTGCGCGATTTTTTATTATAATAAGAACATATATTCACTGGCATGCAACGTATGGCATGGGCATGGGAATTCAGAATACAACGTATGGGTTTTTTAAAAGGCCGCTTTTGACGCATTTCAGGTATGTTCACTAATGCGCCACAACTAAATGTGTTGCGCAAACGCTGTGCACGCTCATGAATTTTTTTCGCAATATATGTTTGGAGAGTACAGAGAAAGAAACGGTGGTCTTTGCTAGACTCCGCGATAATACAAATCACGAAAATTGAGGCGTGGCCTGTGAAAGAGCCAAACAGCTATATGACTCGTGTTGAAACAATGGTTTTGGGAAAGACGGGAAAATCTGGGAATGAGGTAATTTCTTCTGGAAGAAACATTCCGCGTAAGAATGCAGACATTTGATAGCCAAGTGGTATGTGCACGTAGCGTAGGAATATTTCGCTCACAGAAGCGATACCACGGGAATATAAAGTTTTCGGCTCATGGTGTCCTCCACACCGTCCCCGGAAGCAGTATATTTGTAACGCTGGATAAAAGTTCCCTTTTCAAATACCTGTGTCGCAATGTGAGGTCACAAATGTTCTGACATTATTTTACGAAACAAAAAGCATATTAATATTTATTGGGCATACAAGCACAGCACAGTGCATAATAATGTATAGTACAAACAACACAGGTCGCTTACAGCGTAAAGGTCAAGCGCTTTATCAATTACGGGCAAGCTAGCTTACACCCCGTTTAGGTTTAGTATCATGCGTTTGCAAACCCGTTACAAGCGCGCGGAGTTTGACTCCGCCTTTTTTTAACCGATGTTCCATATGATGGGTGGACCGACATGGCGTGGCTGCACATCATTCAACTTTCTTCTTATGAGTTTGTATGCATATTGCGTTTTGTTTTCTACTGTTTTTGCTTACTTTCTGTTGATATACATGTAATAGTTGTGCCTCACATATGCCTGTGTTCCTGTACAAGGAAAAACAGCTGACCTCCAAAACCCTGCTTTGAATTTCTTTGTTATGCCACTGTATGCTTTTATTTGTAAACATTGTTCCGTTTTTGTCTTTGTTTCCAGCAAGATAACAATTCACCGATTGTTGTTTTTTTCAGTAACGTTTCGTTCTGCTAGCTTCAGCGGAGCGACATGGCGTTTCCTCAATTTGGACATGGAATGCAAATTCGTGAGTTTTTCCACTCGTCTGCGAGTGATATTCTTGTACGGTTTTTGCTTCTAATTGTAAGTGCTCATTCTGGCGCGATAAAGAGCCGCAACAATATCATTGTGACCCTGATTTGAAGCTCGATGGAACAAGTGGTTTTAGTGCGTTCGCTGGACATCTGTATTTACAAATATTTTATTATTACACGATGCACACCTCGGTGCTCTTCAATAAAATAAAAAATGATAATGGTCCTGTACCCATATTGGGTTTCAAAACGGAACGAGAACATAGATCATTGTATGTACTGTGTGCTATCACATTTGGGTATCTGCGTGTTGTGCTGTTTGTCATTTTTAGCCAAAATTTGTTCCGACTTCGACTTCCTGACCCTGACATGACGGTAATCGCTGGGGCCTAAACAAGGGGCTAAAGGCTCGTATTGTTGTCTAGTTGATTTTTTTATGTTTGGTCATGTTGGGCGATAGTGGGATGTCGATGTCTTAAAATGTTCGTGAATAATTCATCTTTTAGAGCAGTTGAACACATATAGTCTTCCGAATAATAATAATAAATCGATCGAAGTTACGTTTTCCTTCACCATACTAGTAGCAGTTATGCCTAATATGAATATGGCTCTTGGTAGGCCAATACTATTGTTTCTACCTTCAGCTCCGTTGAAAAAAGCCCCCCGTCCCATTCCCCCATTTTGCAATTGTTTACCTATTTTTCGTCGAGTTGTTCATGTCAAAATAATTTAAATGTGATAAATTCCATGAACGCCCTGCTTTTAATTTCCCACTATTATTATCATTTTTAATTTAAAAAAAATGCTAGCAAATTTAGCGAACCTGCCCCGTGCCCCCAGTATACTTGCAAATTGAGCGCGTTTTGTCCTTTTAAAACAAAAATGTATTCTCGAAGAATTGGATATGCGGATATGCCAGTGCTAGACATGATCGTAATGCTGGTTGATCCGCTCAATTCTCAATAATATGGTTTGTCGTCAAATCGAACAGTAAAACTAACACCTCCATTTTTCCGAGTAGTGTAACATGTAGCATCCGACACTCATGTTGTGGCGCCAAACCAAACGTGGATTATGAATAGGCATATACACGAAAAATATGCAAATTTCGGTAAGCGTAAGCGCCCGCACCGCAGTTGTCGACTAGGCGAGGGTTCCACCCCGCCAACACTAAATATTCTTTTCCAGTTTGTGAATATTTGAAAATTAGGAGTGGGCCAATAAATTAGGATCCGTCATTCTGAACATTCACCACGCACCTCCTTATTGGCCCTCATGATTCGTGCTTTATGTTTCATTTGAAGCATACGAACATTGAACATATAACATATTAACACACCAACCAATCTCATTAAGACTATGACTATGGCTACTGCTAGACCATGACCATGTTGGATTACTTGCTCGAGGCTATCGTTCTTGAGCACTTGTCACTCGGTCGATAACCCTGAACTCTGAACGTTTGCAAGAAGGATTAAAAATAAACTAGGTAGTCCTTGGCCCTTCCTGGAATCTTGAATTAAATCATTCATTCATTCAGTTCCTTCTCTTTTAGACTTTGTTTTCTTTATGCTCCATCGTCTCCAATCTCCAATTGTTCAATCTTCATTGTATGAACAGAACTGTCAACCCTATTCGAACACCCCACCCCAGTTTTTACTTTTTACGTAAACCTCACTTCATGGATTTTTTTGTCACAGTTCATGGATATGGATTAATTGGTTGACCTTTGGCCTTTGCAGTTCACTATAGTGTCTCCTTGAACATTTTTGTGGATGCGACCTAAATTTTATCCTTTAGAATTGAAATCCAAAGCGAAAGAAAGCCTGTCCTTTGTCTAGTGTCATGATATTCAATATGACGACGAGTGACATGGTTGCTTTATTTTATGCTGAATCTGACAATTGCTTTATGCTGGTGGTCGGGAGGGACAAACCTCTGTTGGATGGAGCGCAGTTGGGACGGCCTGATGCATAATCGATGGCTGGCGCTCTCCGCGTGTCGCGTCTTGCACCTCTCTTGTGCTGTCCAGAACCTCTCAGTGTTGCCTTCTGCCTCGTATGTCTGACTTCAGTTTCTCCTTTCGACGAACACTCTCCACCCTGTCGGCTCACTCCCACATATTGCTGTGATGGCTACATGTCTTTCTGCCTGCCTGCTCGTCGCCGTCTGCTTCCGATCTCGTGTATCGTCGTTTCGCGGTCCCTGCGGGCCTCGGTCCCCTTATTCTTGCCTCTCCGGACCCGCTATGCACTCACAAATGTGCCAATTCCAATCTGGAGAATGCGGCTTTCCTTGGCTTTCCATCCCGAATACAATTCATCCTTTTCTGCTCTCCCTTAGTATTTCTTTCTTTACTTACTTTGTTTCTTTCATTCATTTATTTTCAACTTGTAATTTGGAAATTGTGAACACGTTTTCTTTATTGAACCATGTAATATCGTCACATCGACATGACCCACGATTAATTTCATTGTTACGGAGGATGGGTTTTAGTTTCTCGTTTTTTTAAACTTCTCGCTCGTCATCTTAATGATTTTTCTTATGGTTCAGGGTTCAGGCACAGGCTTCAGACAATTCTCTTTTAGCAAACTCGGTTTCTGTCGCTATGTTGCCCATCATCTATCTATCTGTTTTGCGATATATGCCTCATTTCTGTCCATCGGTCCTCGTGATTCCGAAATTCCGAAACATACTGTGTTTGTTATTACCTATTACCCCTCTGATTTTCAATTGCAGTACGCACATCATTGCTCATATCTAACAAATCAAAAATTATTCACCATGGATATGATACAGCTGGCCGGCCTTGTGGCCGCGCAGCAGGAGAAACGGGCCATGGATATGCTTTTGCAAGGACTTCAAGGTGGTTTTCCTGTCTCTTGAACTGCGATTATTGTGAACACATGTGTGGGGTATTGAACGCTCCTCAAATCAGAAAATATATGTGTTTGTTTGTCCGTGAACCTTGTTGCCGTTTCTATAGCAATAATAGCACTGCGAGGTCTGCGAGAGCAAGCTTCTCGAATACTGAACAGATGAACGATAGAATCATATTGTATATTACAATGACTGGCTTTATTATACACAAGTGAAAGTTTCCTTTTCGTTTCCCTGGCCGTATGCTCATAGATCCATCAGCGTTATGTGGAGAATGTGACAGTTGTCTTCTGTGTTATTCTTTTTGTTCTCTGTTCTTAGGGGAGGGACTCTGCCTTCTTCTTCCCATCTTTTGTACAATTACAGTTGTTACCTTACCTAGCGATTAACACAACTGGACAACTGTTCTTAATGTTCGTTTGTCATATACGTCATATGAAGTTAGATTTCTTCTTCCTTATCATAAGTTATTAGTAATATATCAAGATTATTGTTATTTTTATATTGCTAATAATTTATTGCGAAAAATTTCAACAAAAAAAACTTTTTGCGCCCAATGCGCCCCATGTTGTTGCTGAGCTGTTCTTTATTTTGCTTGTAAAGCGCCCCAAAAAGCTGCATCACGCTGTGAGTTGCGGCGCCCGCTAGCGAAGATGATGAATTCAAGTTTTACGGCGAGAGAAACATCAAAACATGATAAAAGCGAGACTTTTGAAATTAGCACAAACGACAACGAAAACGAAAACCCGTACCGTAGAAAACACACAATAAAATATTAAAACAAAAAACAGAATAGGACTTCGATAATGTTGATGCTAAATGTAAGCGCCGTAAGCCCATAAGCGAACAAGAAATATGTTAGAAGCTCGGCGAGGTTCTCGCAGAAGGAATTTTTACTCCGGGCTCCAACCTCTAACAATAAGGGAGATATATATTTTTTGCACAAATTGTTGTTTTAAGCCAAAAATGAAGCGGTATAGTTATATTTTGGCCTTATTAACACAACTCTTTTGGGAAGTGCGGTAACCAGGCTTTTAGTCGATTTTGTCATTGTCATCATGGATCATGGACTGTGCAAATATATTCATAGTAATTAAAAGTGATTTTTTAGTTGGCTACCCTGGTGCTCAACCAATTTTCTTCAACCCGCTCATTGCACGTGGAAGTCCCAATGTGGCTGCTCAAAACCAGGTTTTGCTTTCTTTGGTTTTGGCATGTTATTGGTGTAAACTAATATAGCGATATCCCGATTGATTATTGATGATGATATACATACATTTGTAAGCCCCTTTGAAAACTATCTCTGTTCACTTTTACCTCTTCGGCGTGCTTTTTGATGAAGTGCTCACGATGCTTTTTTGTTTTATTTTAGTCATTCTTTTCATCTTTCTTTCAGCAACAAGCAAAACCGCCTACCAGCTTGTTTGTGGGAAATATCAGTGAGAAATGCAACAATGAGTTCATACAAAAAATGCTAGAGGTGAGCTGTTCTTTCTTTTTTTCATATATATTTTTTTAAAATACTCGCGAATTTGCATTTGCGAATCGTTTCTAAGAAACCAGGCCGTAACTTTGTCTGTTATATTAGTTGTTATGTAAAATGTAGAGTATATTTTTTTCTGATATTTTATGAAGAGCATGAATAATAAATACTTGCGTCTTAGGAGTGCGGCAAGGTGCTCAACTGGAAGCGTATAAAAGGATCGCATGGGAAGTTTCAGGTAAGTCTAATATTTTGTTTAATCAATTATTTAAGTCTCCGCTTGTTATGACTTTGTTGTAGTTTGTTGTTTGTTGTTCTCTATAATATTAGTGTTTGTTAGCATAGTGAGTTTTCATTGACTTTTGTTATTAAATATATGTTCAATTAAATATATGCAATTATTTATTAACACATTAAAATATGGGAGGGAGGCGTGGCGCAGTGGCAACAACCTTGCTCACGCAGCCGGTCGTTGGTTCGATTCCGGCTCAACTAATTCATATGTGTATTCGTACGTTGACTCGTTGACTGAGTTGACTCAGTTTCAGGCTTTCGGTTTTTGTGACTTTGAGAATCCAGAAGGCACAATGAGAGCTTTGCGTGTCCTTCATGAATTTCAAATCGGCGATAAGAAGTTGAATTTGAAGGTGAGTTTATTCAGCTTATTGATTTTGAAGTGATATTATGTTTTGTACGGGAACGTTGCTGATGTTCTCCTACTATTCCTTTCGTTTCTTGAATTGTTTGATGTGCTGTGCACCTGCACTTTTTTGAATAATGATTTTATAGTAACCAACGACGGGTGCTGATTTTTTGTTTTGATTTAGTCATTTGAGTTGTTATTCATATTCCTTTCAAATTAGTTTTTATTTCTCAATTCGGTCTTTATCAGGCGGACGATAAGATGAAGGCCTTTCTGCGTGAGTATTGGACCAAGAAAAAGGCAGAAGAGGGCAAAAGTCCTGGGAAATTTTCGCCCGATGAAATTCCCTCTGACGAAGAAGCACTCAAGGTAATGCATTAATTTATTACACTCCGAGTTTGTATCGTTGGTCGAAAACGATCGGACTATCGCCATTTGGTTAGAACAGCAAACAGTAGACTTTGATTTTTTTCTTAGCGACCTCCGACGGCGACTGATTGTTTTATATGAAAGCGGTATGGCATGTGGTTTTGGAACGTGTCCGTTATAACTTCATTCTCAGTATTATGTACAATTTTTCTGTGCCTATCTGATCCAGAAGAGCACGGATTACAATTACATTGAATAAGTGGAAATGTTAGTCTCAGCAATTGCCCGGGATATGTTGCACAAACCACGTGTAGTACCGCTTTAAAGAGAAGAGTGTAATTGAAATACTCTCTTGGTTTCCTTCAGTCACCTTCCTGCAGCGAAATAGAATGCGGAACATGTAAATGGTTGTTTGTTTGTTTTGGTTTTTAATCCAGAGTTTTTGTTACACATTTGCATTGTACTAGACATTTGTTGTGTGCTTCCGTAACACCGCATGTTTGCTTCTGTAACTGCATTTCGTTAATCCTGACACGTTCCTTTTGTTTTGGGATTTCGTGTGAACAAAAAAAAATACAAAAAATAGGGGGGAGGTGAAAGTTGCAAGGTGCCAATAGTTTGGAGTTTGGGGGTTTTGGGTAGTTCTTTTTATTAAACTAATTAAGCAAAGTTCCGAGAAAACCATTAGATTTGTTTGATATTAAAACAATATACCTGCATTGTGTTGGTTATGTGGTGCACGTAAAGGTATTTTACTTGAACGACATCGGCGCATCCAGTTGGGCAGGTAATTTTGTTTTGCATCCGACCATAGTGCGTTCTTGTAACGTTTAGGTGCGTGTATCGTAACCTGGTTTTATTTTTGCGAAGAGAACCGCTCTTAAGGCTTTCTTCATTAAGAAACACCTTTTCAGTTGTTACCACTTGTTTTATGCACTAATAATTCGGCTTTTGTTCCCCTGAACACTGTTACACGTTACATTGTTTGTCAACAATTTGAATGATGCTGCGCACTTGCAATTTCACCGCTATTACTGTAAGTAATAGATGTTGCTTCTCGGATCTGCCCCAAGATTTCTCGGTTTTATCTAATTAAAACGGTATGACACATTGACACGTGGTTTTTAGAGCGTATGCTGGACCAGCTGGACCAATCCGATGTATTATTATGTGCAAATTTTAGAATAGAACACAGTTTGCAATAGTACATGGGAATGTAGTTGTCCAGCTATCGCATATGTTTCAATACCACGTGTTGGACCGCTTTAGCAGATTTTGTGGTAGTTTCAGTCTGAAATGGTTCAGGTTCGAGAAGTAACTATTCACTTTCACTGTTTACTGTACTTGTCTACGTAGATATCTGTCTACCTCTTCCTCTAACTTAAACTGCTTGTTTGTCGATACACACATAAATATAAAAGATCCTCGTTCTGAAAACTCCGCACATGGTAAGATGCGTTGAGAGAACAAGAGGAGTCCGCCATTTGTTTATTGGTTTCTTAAACTGGTGAATGGCCTAAATTTGGTGTCTGGATGTTTTACCACATATTTGGCGGGGTAATCATGCACCCCTTTTTGTCAGTTACGGTTTTTTCATTAATGAACTTGTGTTTGCAGGTGGATGAGGAGGTCCGTCTAAAGATACTAAACATGATTGAGAAGGACTATCCGAACTTGCTCATCATTGCTGAAGGTGTGTTTATTATTAGTACTTTTTATTTTACTTGATGGTCGCCTGGGCTGTGCGCTATGTCTTGTTTTCTTGGTGTTAAATCGATTACTTAATATTTTCAAATAGAACCACTGACGGTATAAAACGAGACAGAGAAATTCTAAACGTTCTTGTTTAGACGGCGAATGCTCAGACAAGGAAAAGGAAGCAAAGAAGGAAAAGGAGAGGAAAAAGGAAGTGGAGAAAAAGGTGATTAAGGAAGTTCTGTATCCTAATATTTTCTTTGAAATTTGAAACGGACGGTAATTTGGCAGTTAGCGACCTTAAGCGTTATTTGCGTTATCTAGCACTCGTTTAGTTGTAGTAAAAAATTTAAGCGCTTGCGCTTTCCCTCATTAGTTACCCTAAGCCTAAGCATTGCCCTAAGCCTAAGTGATTAGTTAGTTCTCTTCTTGGATTTCGCTTTCCGTATCTCCTGATACCCGTACCCGTAACTAGCAAACTAGTTCAACGAGTGTTTAACCAGTGCAGTCCCAGTCCTACTATTGCTTTTATTAGGATTGCGATTTTTTGTGATGGCTGATAAATTGGCAGGCGTCAGGTAAGGTAAAAATCATTTTTCATTTTTTGTATATATTAATCACACATCTAGCTGGAAGCCTCGTTACTGTTCCCGAGTTTCTCAAATGTGTCAAACGTGTGTCAGCAAACTGTTATGTTGCATTTTTGTGTTTCACAGCGGAGAGTATGAAAAGTGTCGGCGTTTTTTCTAAATATACTTGTTTTTTGTAACTTCAACTTTCCTGTCGACACTCTTTATACTTGGGTAACACACTATCAGAACAAAGAGCCTTTTGAAAGTGGGGTACCTTGGGCCATAGACCTTAGCATTGCTTTATGGGTTTCTGACTTTCTGATCAGGTTGCGACATGGTAAGTGCCGTTAAAGTCCTGTTGTGGAAACTGCCCATTTCCCCCCAAGCATGCTCACTTTTTGTTTCTTCCGAACGTCTGTTGCTGAACGCCTTCGTTCTTTGCTGGCTGAACGCCCTGCTGTTTAGTTCCTTTATTATTTTTCCCAGTGCGAGGAGTAAAATTCCAAAATGTGTTTAAGTTCAAAAGCGAAGAGTTGGGGTTCAGTGATGTGCAAGCGTTCGGTCCGTTTCGTTGCATGCCACTGAATTGCGTGATGTTTGAGTTTGTCACTGTGTACTTACTAATATACAAGAATACTTTCCCGCAGAAGCTTGTTGAGTGGGGGGTGGTGAATGTCCATACTAACACACTCTATGTTGTTTTTGCTTAATCCTTTGTGATTCTGTGCCGAGTGCCGATGTGGCATCACATGGTAATTTTTGTAGTATTCAGGCATTAAAGGGGTTTAAGGATCCGATCGGCGACTGAGACATGTGAAATGGTATGTATATTGTACTGTATTCATCAACCAAATGCATGTGTAGCCTGGAGCCCTGGTCTGTGCTTCCTTAAATATTTTGTGTGCGTATGTGATATTTCCTTTCGCAACTTAGTTTTTGCCCCTACGACTTGTTAGCTGCTATCTTTCTCTCTGCGAGCATAATTCTTGGTTTTTGCTTTTGTGTGCTTTTCATAATTTACTGTCGACATTGTAATATAGCGTGTTTCTTATAATTGAGACACGAACGGTACGGTTTTCACCAGGTACGTTTTCTGTACCATAGTGACTAAATAAACTTACGTAACTATAATTGATGTGCTTTGCTTTTCTTCTGATCCCCCTCCTCGTTATAGTTGGGGACTTTGCTTAACTTGCTTAGCTCTCCTATCTCGATCTACGGTGTTATAACAAATTTCCCGCTGTTCGATGTTGTTATTCCTATGTCAAACAAGTCAAACGCTCGTCTTTAGTTTTCCGATTAACTGCTGCCTCTGCCTCCACGTGTTTTGCACATTGCACGGACGAACTTCTAACTTGCTTCGAACTTCCCTGTAGCACTTTTCGTGCCGTTTCCGTTCCTCTAATCTTATCGTATGCCAATGTTTCAGATTACCCACATCAACAGTTACGATTGTGCGGTTCCGTAAGTAGAGAACAGTTGATAAAATAAAACTTAACAAATTGGCGTAGTCACTCGTTGTTTATTTTTAAGTCAAGAGTCAAAATTTTCAATGACGAGTGGTTATGTGATAGGTACTATATAGTGTTTCTCCCTTGATACGTACTATAGATGTTGCCTGTTGTGACTGATCGATTTCACTGGTATTAGAGTGTGGTTATGGTGAAGTTTGGCTTTTGTTTTTTCAAAACGCTTGTTTTTCTCCCAGTTTGTCGCCGTGACCGCGCTTGTCGTACCAGTGATATCGTCACATATTTGGTAGTGTTGTTTGATGATGTTTCCTTTGTTTGCTGATTACTTTTTGTGTTATTGTATTGATTCTCACAAGACTATTCGCGGTTCAAGTTTTGATCGCAGTTTCGCCCTAAGACCACGCAAACTCCCAAATAGTTTGCCAAGAGGTACATAGTGTATCCGGGCTGGCTTAGTATTACTTTAATCTGGTGCCAAGATTCTATTAATATCTGGTTGTTTATGGCTAGCGCCGACATTTTACCAGCGATGTAACTTTATCGAACATTTTACAGGATTCTCGATCGGCCCGCCGCAGAAGTCGGTCGCGAAGCCGCAGCACTGGAAGGCGACGTCGCACTCGCTCCAGGTCTCCCAAGCATAAGTATGTTATGTTGATCGTTCAACTTATTTTGTCATTATACGTTCATTTTGTATTGTGCTACGATCTAAACAAACTACCACATCGTGTGTGTAGAGAAGTCCGTTGTGTGTTCTTGTAATATGTTTATCCGCGATTCCTGAGAAAACGTTTGTTCTAGATCTAGAGTGGAGAGTGGGGGCTCATAATTCGTTTTGGTTTTAGGAAGAGACGTCGTCATTCATCTACTTCGTCCGAGTCGGATTCGTCGCGTTCGCGCTCGCGCAGCAAATCCCGCTCATCGCGATCGCGCAGCAGCGAACGAAGAGACCGCGATCGCAAACGCAGCCGCTCTGCTAGCCGGTTGGTACATTTTTTTGTAATTTGTTCAGTTTTCTGTGAACTTAAGTAAGTTAAAATCTAAGTGTGTGGGTTCTGGCGACAAGTTATATCGTGTAATTTGTCACTTTAATTCCTTAGCAATGGTTAACGTGTTTTATGATTTTTCAATGCCTATTGTTAATCTAACTTATTTAGCGTTCATGACTCCGAGGATTCGGATGATGCCCGTGAGAGGAAGGCACTGAAAAAGAAGCTGAAGGAAAAGGAGCAGAATTATGTGGCCAGACTAAAGAAGTGGGAATCGCGGGAACGCAGGTATTATATTTTCTGCATATTTTTTCTCGCTCCCTTTTTTCAAACTCCTTGGTGTTTTCTCAGTCGCTTTGTACGAACACGTACTCTACTATAATCTATCGGAATACACCCGCTTCAGGTTTATAGAGTACATCACTGAGGGCTGTCTGATTAGCAGGGGTACAGGTTGGTGCGTTGAAACACGCACTCCGGATTGGTTTTGACCACCTCCGAAAGCAGTTCGAAATTAATATATTTGACTGAAACATGGTGTTTTGTTAAAAGGGTCTATCGCTAAGCTAAAGAAACACCTCCATTTGTGCGCGGAATTTATACCCTGCTGATTAGTAATGATTGATTATACTGATTGATCATAATTTATGTAAATTTTAGAATCGCCCGTGCCTATGAAAAGGAGGAACAAAAAGAACAGCAACGTCGTCGTGATGTGCAGAAGGAAGCAAAGAAACTGAGACATTTCTTGGAAGACTATGACGACGAGAAGGATGATCTCAAGTATTATAAGTAAGTTCTCTCATTATTTATCATTAAAGATTGTGTTTGTTTATGTTCTTTAAAAAAGGTAATAAGTACGAAATAGTTTTTTTAAAGATAGTTACACTAACAATAAGACACTAATTGAATTTCTCCCTCTGTTCCAGGAGTGGTTCGCTCTTCCAACGCAAGCGTGAATTTGAGCGCGAGAAAGAGCAGGACGCTAAGGATCGCCAGCGAGAACAGCAAGAAATTGAAGAAGTGAAAAAGGAGTTGCTCGCTCAGAATAAGGACCTGGAGAATGTGGAGGAAGAGGCGAAACGACTACACAGAAAGCGGGTAGGTCTCACGAAAACGCTTACTTATTTGCATAATGATTTGTTGATGTGTGCGTACATATTTATGCACAAGTCGCTAAGTTCATCAGTTCCCTTTTGCTTCATGCGATGCCCCACTAATTGTGTATTTAGGAATTTTACGGTAGGCATTACTTGCACTAGTAGTTAATGTGAATAATATTTGAATATATTTATTTGAGAGTGCTTATTATTATTTGTTCTACTTCGAATAAATTGTTATGTGCAGGAGGAAGAGGCTCTTCGGAAATTACGAGAGGATTCGGGCAGTCCGAACCCACATAAACCGCTCGGAAAGGATGGTCAGAGTGGTTCTGAGGAGAGTAGTGAAGACAGCGAGAGCGGGTAGGTTTTTCCCCGTAATTTTCTTTATACGTTCGTTTTTTTGGTGTTGCCCCAGCCCCATTAAAACATAGTTAGTTTCGTGGGTATGTATCTTCATTATTTCCAGCTAAATAAGTTTTTTTCCGAGTTCCGCTTTTAATGTGGCCCCGTATCAAGCTTTAGTTTTTGTGAAACTGTTCCAAGTACCATAGACAAAAATTAACGGTGAAACGATCATTTTTAGCATGTCATTTTATTTTATTATTTGCGGATAGATTCAAAGAAACTGTTCTGTTATTCAAACGACCTACAGGTTCTCATTGTCTAGTCGTCTTTATAAATGTTTGACCTGTTGCGAGAAGTACTTTTATTACTTATTCAGCTCTGATAGTGATGATGAAGAGGGAGGAGAGAAGGAAAAGACGACGGAGAACGGTACGCCGAGCTCGATTACCGTTGATAGTAGCAAGTGGAAGGGTGGGTGTTTTATACTATTTTATTCGGCGGGAGAGGAGAGTAGCGGGAGGGGATATTTAGTAAAATCACACAGAGCAGGCACCTAACCCGAGGAGCCAAGTTTCCTGTTCGGTGGGTCTGCGTGCTGCGGTTTTTCGGTGACTTTCTGTGATTGAATCATTTCTCAAGGTTTAGTATGATGATGACTAGCCACTACCTCAAGAACTTTGTTAACTTGTGTCTTCGACTCGTTGGTCCAATGAACATGTGACTTTGTTTTTCAGATGTCACATCATCGCCTAGTGGTTTGGTGATCCCCTCAGCATCTGCCTCTTCGACAGATCACAAATTGCTGTCGCCTGCACAACAGAGACCAGACTTGTCACAGCGACTAAATGGTGTTTTCGGTAAGAATTATTTTTTGTTGTTGTATCAGTAATGTGTGTCCTTTAGTCCTTTGACTGTTCTCGGTTAGTGTGTCAACACTAACATAACCTAACTACCTAATAGAGAACAGAAAACAAAGTGAGATAAATTGGGTATCCCCGTGTGAGAAGTTATTCTTTTCCAATCATCGTTCATCGTATGTAATAAACCAAATAGGTGTATACTACAAAAAAATGTAGGTCTTGTCTAGTTCTGTGTTTTTTTTTTCTAGAATTTGTAATACAGCCTAGCTATACGTATATGTTAATACGGCCACTTGCAGGAATGGACGACGACGAGACGTCGACATCGAAGAAAATGAAGCCATTTGAGATCAGCAAGGAGGAGCGCATGAGCGTATGTTACTATCTATGTGTTCTCCTAGCTATACTTGATTTGTTCCTTATTCTGGAACTGAAGCCCCAATGTTGGGTACATCACATACTTATTCATCCATGGTATGGGACAGCCCGCTTACATTGAAAGATTAATTGTTTGTATAAATATTGGCCTCATGTTGTTTGTTCACGCCCTACTTTAACTTCTTTGTTATGTTTGGTATTAATAATGCTGGGCTTTTAGACGATGACCCAGGACGAGCGAAAGAAGATGGTCAAAGATCTTATCGCAAAGATTCCCACTTCCAAAGGTTGGTGCTTATTTTATTGTTATATTTAAACTGCATATTGTTTGACAATACATACGTGTTTATCTTTTGTTTGTGAGGCAGAAGGCAGAAGACTATAGCTGAAGGAGCGTATTAGCGTTTAGCTGAAGTTATACTTTATTTTACCGTGTCACGTGTCATACACTCAACACTGATGCAGGTGTTCGGTGTTTTTCTTCCCGTTTAGTTCCTTCGTGTCCGTGTCCCATTATTTCGACCATTTATTAATGTTTCAAATTCAGATGATCTGTTCTCGTGGAAAATTGACTGGCAATTCGTTGATCAGGATTTGATAAGCAGTCGAATCAGACCGTGGGTATCCAAGAAGATAAACGAATATATTGGCGAGGTACGGGTTTCCGAATTATGAATTATGAATACCATAACCTTTAGAAGTCAAGAAGGCGAAGCCCAGCCTTCCCATTTTTTATTTTCTGTGTGAAGTGTTTTGGCGCTACTAGCTACTAGCTCTGCAGCTGTGCTTTCTTTTGATTGATTTGTTTACGTTGGAATTGGTCTGTAAATACCCGGAAATTGTATTTCCTATTGTATAGACACGTTTTTTTCTACCGAATGCAATTTAGGAAGAAAAGTCGCTTGTGGATTTTGTTTGCGAAAAGGTTGCGGCAAAGACTCAGCCGGACAAGTTACTGAAGGATATTGCCATGGTGGGGTTTTATCTTTTACGTTCACTTAACTTTACACTCTTTGACCTTCCTTAAGTTATGCCTACAATTTACGTGCCGGTTTAGAATGCTGCACCTATTTTTCAATGTTGAGTAGGTTTTTTTCAATAAAGTTAGGGCTAGACAGATTGGATTTGCATTATTAACTGAATTATGGGTATTAGTGTGCCAATGGAGAATAATCTTTTGTAAATTTTTCCAACTTAAATTTTGAATATTGGATAAAAGTCTTGACATGAGCTGTTTAGTGTATTACTTTCTGAGAAGTACTGTATAGTGTAAATAGAGGGTTTGCTCTTTATTTTTGGTTTTCATTGACTCCTTTATGATTTTCGTGTTTTGCAGATTTTGGACGATGAAGCAGAAGTTTTTGTGGTTAAAATGTGGAGGCTTTTGATATTTGAGAGTGAATCGAATAAGATGGGTCTCCTTACTTCGGACAAGAAGAAATAAATGGTCATATTTTGTATATTTTTATCATCTTCTCGCTCTTGTTGATTGTTAAGTTAAGGCTGTGCTAAAAGAGTTTCCCGAGTTCGTACAAACTACGCTATAAATTTCGGCTTTCAAAACTGCTGCAGAAGTTCAGTCAATATATAATGTCTTAGATCTCATTCAAGTTATGAGCAGCTTTTTTGAGAAAATTTAAGTTGATAAGGTGGATTTTAATACCTTTCCCGGTTTTATTATGAGACTGTTTTTGTGAGCGTGGTCTGGTAGTAAGTTGTAAGAGGATTGTAACATTTTTCGCATCGGGTTATGCATTATTCATGTTTTTTGTTGTTGAGATATTAGCGCCTTTAAATTTTTATCGTACCTAAGCCATAGTTAAGTAAGTTGATTGTTTAATTGTGCGTACTGATCAAATTAGAATGTTAAGTTTGCTATGCCAAGTTCTGTGATGCTTACGCAGTAGAATGTTTTGGGCTCACGTATTATAATAAAGTTTACTCAATATATCTTTATTTTGAATAGTTGTTTCCCTGCTTCATATGTTGTCCTTAATCTAACATGATCGTTAGGCTGTGCAACTGTAATATTTTGTTTATGTAGTTTATGAAAGATTGTGTGATGAGGGTGTTGTTATTGGAATAAATACTTTTACGAAAAATTGAGGCGCAAATGTTCTGCGAACAAGTATAATGTCGATAGATCGGTTTCTGACAACAGTAAATTGGTTCCAATTTTGAATTTCGTGACTGTTGCCGAGGGATGCGCGGATTTTTTTTTTTTGGCATTTTGTTGCATCTGTTTGTGATATTGACTTCCTTTCTCACATGCGATAATAACGATGTCTTAATGTTTTCCTTAGCAGCTTATCTCACCACCCTAATTACAGGGAAGATTTAAAATGTTGGCTGCCAAACAACTACGATGGGCCGTTAGTTTGTCACAGGTGTGGAAAGTTTACATTGGCTATTAGTGAAGAGCAATACTAAATACAGAAATGATCGTGTGTATTATGGTCTCGTGCAGTACGATTTGTATTGATATGCTGAATAGCTGAATATATAACCGGTCATAACGCCATTTTTTTACACTGACTATGAGACTGAACTCTACGATTCAGCTGCACACCTATCGCTCCACAAAGTGTGCTGCGAAGATATTGCACTTCCTGAAGGCGCAGGACATGTGCGCCTACCGTAATTGTTTACTTTGGCGCGCAATTCTCCGCACCGGCATACCGTTTCGCTCCACATTCGCGTTTACTGATGCTTCACTTTAGCTAGAAGCGTGCGAAAACTTCGAATTGTTCTATCGAAAAGCTGTTCAATATGTTACTGATGAGGAGTGCAACTATCATCGCAAATTTGCATACAGGTGGTCCACTGCTTGTTTCACTAATGGGGTTTCCAAGTATAGCCGATTTTCCTTGCAAGTATCGAAAAATTTACCGTATCTTGGCACTACACGACCATACCTCCAGGCAATTTTTACGACCGATCGCCACGGGACCATTTGTTCAACAAATGCTTAGCTTTAATGGCGGATTTTCTATAATGCGGATGTGTCAAAATTGCGCAAAATTACGGTAGATTGGCACACTATTTTGCAATTGATACTTGGAAGGAAAACACACGGTTTTTGGCATACTTGGAAACCCCATAAGTATCATTAATGCTTGACTTTGCAGTCTCTGCATGGTTTTTTTTTATCTGAAAATGATAGGATTAAGCATCAGTGGAAACGACCACGAATGTTTAGCGAGTAAGACTGTAAGACTAGAAATATGCACCTTGATCTTCACATCGGTCTAACGATTCATACGTGTGCCTATTTAGGGACGACTCTCTCGCTTGTCTTGTGAGCCGTTTGTTGTACCGACAATTTGCAGTCACAGTTACCGACTGTCGTTGGGCTGAGGTGTGACTTTGAATATCGTTTAAATAAACAGATTTTTGCAGTACATAAATTATAGATAACAACGGGTTTGAAATAATGGTGGAGTAAGGCTATTCCTATATATGAAATGTAGTCGCACCCACTAGTTGTAAGAGTGCACGTTAATATCGCGGCACGCTAATAGTCTGCGTGGAAGTCGCGGCAGTCTAAGTGTGTTCGTGAATGACATGGCGCGCTAGGGTGGTTGCGTGTGTGTGTGGCGCGGCACGCGGTGTGTGCGAGGCTAACTCGAGAGTAAAAGTACAATTTAGGTGCAAGTCAGACGAAGTGCGCGTGGTAAACCTTGGCTAGCAGTCCCACAAACTTCTCACCAATTTAATATATCTCATCAGGTATTTTTGTGCTTTTCTATGAGTTTAATTTAGGCAAAGACAAATGAAATAGTGCCCCTGTAATCGAAATTCTACTATATCCGCTCACTTATTTTATTCATTCTACCGTAACATTTCGATACGGTATTTCTTTTGTACAGTCTCAATTTTATGCAACTTATCATTAGTTGCTTTCTCAATTTCCCGCGTAATCTTATTATATTAAATATACGATAACTATTATTTAGATTACGTATATTTTTTACTGGGAGCTTCTTTTTTACCCCACAATTTAGGGTGATTTGGTCGTGCTCGCGTCACATCCAAATTTGCCCATTGGAGTTGATGTAATGAGAATCGACCAGCGGAATGGTTCGTTTGGCGTTTTTCTGTCACATTTATGAAATTGTTTGAGAGCCGATATGATATATCCACCCAGTAAAAATCTCCAAGTTAACCTAGTGTTCTGTCCACGTTACGCATTGCGAGTGGTGTGTTTCTAGATGATTGCGGTGAAATAATTCGCCGAGCTCTCGCCAAATGGTCAAACGCAAATATCGGGTCAAGAAATAAGTTGTCTAATTGATGTAGCTCATTTTGGTCACTCGGCTTCTTTCGGTCGCTGATGAGGGCACTGTACCCATTATGCAACAATTGCTTGTCCAAGTTCTGCAACTATTAATTACACGTCGGCTAACGCCGCCTGAAGCGGCTTTCTATTATCGAAATAAGATTTCATACTTATATGAAACTCCCGCAACGTACCTTCCAAGGTTTACGTTTCAAGATATGGGAGTGTAGATGTTCAACATACGTTTCAATATATGAGAGTGGAGATGTTCAACATACGTTTCAATATATGAGAGTGGAGATGTTCAACATACGTTTCAATATATGAGAGTGGAGATGTTCAACATACGTTTCAATATATGAGAGTGGAGATGTTCAACATACGTTTCAATATATGAGAGTGGAGATGTTCAACATACGTTTCAATATATGAGAGTGGAGATGTTCAACATACGTTTCAATATATGAGAGTGGAGATGTTCAACATACGTTTCAATATATGAGAGTGGAGATGTTCAACATACGTTTCAATATATGAGAGTGGAGATGTTCAACATACGTTTCAATATATATATGTGATGTAGATGTTCAACATACGTTTCAATATATGAGAGTGGAGATGTTCAACATACGTTTCAATATATGGAGTGGAGATGTTCAACATAGTTTCAATATTGAGAGTGGAGATGTTCAACATACGTTTCAATATATGAGAGTGGAATGTTCACCATACGTTTCAATATATGAGTGGAGATGTTCAACATACGTTCAATATAGATGTTCAACATACGTTTCATAATATGGAGATGTTTTTCAATATGTGGAGGTGGAGATGTTCAACATACGTTTCAATATATGAGAGTGGAGATGTTCAACATACGTTTCAATATATGAGAGTGGAGATGTTCAACATACGTTTCAATATATGAGAGTGGAGATGTTCAACATACGTTTCAATATATGAGAGTGGAGATGTTCACCATACGTTTTCAATACGTTTCATATATATGAGAGTGGAGATGTTTCAACATACGTTTCAATATATGAGAGTGGAGATGTTCACCATACGTTTCATTATATGATAGTGGAGATGTTCAACATACGTTTCAATATATGAGAGTGGAGATGTTCAACATACGTTTCAATATATGAGAGTGGAGATGTTCAACATACGTTTCAATATATGAGAGTGGAGATGTTCACCATACGTTTCATTATATGATAGTGGAGATGTTCAACATACGTTTCAATATATGAGAGTGGAGATGTTCAACATACGTTTCAATATATGAGAGTGGAATGTTCACCATACGTTTCATTTAATGGAGGATGTTCACATAGTTTTCATATATGATAGTGGAGATGTTCAACATACGTTCATACGTTTCAATATATGAGAGTGGTTCAACATACGATGTTCAACATACGTTTCAATATATGAGAGTGGAGATGTTCAACATACGTTTCAATATATGAGAGTGGAGATGTTCACCATACGTTTCATTATATGATAGTGGAGATGTTTAATAAGTCTTTTACGCTACAAGAGCGTGCTCCTCCATTGAAGGGTGTCCATTACATGGTTTCAAACTTCAAACCTTTGACTCGTTTCGCAGATATTATCGAAACCTGATGAAAGGGCTTCATTGCGGACATTGTGACAAACAAATCTTTCTTTTTTTTATATCAAAAGATGTTTCAGATGAAACCGCCGATTCGCACCGAGAAAAGATGTCTCGCCTGTTCACACAACGTGAACATAACATGATGAGTGCACAGAGAACTGAGAGAGAAAAGTGCGTTCTTATTTTTTTTCGACACTTTTGGCTTGTATTGTGGACTTTTCTTGCTTAAAAGGGGCATACTACACATTTCTATTTACTTCTAAATATAATTATCTCGTAATTTTCTGAATCCATTTTGCTTCAGATGGACTGCGTTTTATCGAATATGGTGTTTGAAAGAAGCTGTTTTGAAAGCGACTGGCACCGGACTTGTCAATGACTTGAAGAAATTGGAATTTTTGTGCAACAATGAAGAGAAGCATGCGCCAGGTGTGGTTTGGATACTGTACGCATTCGGTGCAAATGATTTCACAAATTGCGCATTAAATAGAATGTGTTTCTGAGATGCCGTGAGCTTGTCCATGCAGAGCAGTGTGAGTGTGCGCTACTGTTTCCTCGCCTACGCCCTACGCTACTTCGAATGTGGTGCGAAAGATTCTAGTTTTCACATGATAAGTTTAATACGAACAACGAAGTTCCTTCAGGCTGCATGATCACATCAACAGAGTTTCACGAAGATGGAGTTCGTCAACCAAACTGGGTTTTCGAAGAATCTTTTATTGGAGTGGATCATACTGTCGCTGTAGGCTTCTGGTATGTCTTTTGTCAACCAGTCCATAAAACTGAGGCTCAGTTGCTAACTGATGGAACAAATGGAGAGTCCACTACAGCGGGGCTTCGGACCTGCTGTAGTGTGCACGGGTGGTTTGTATGTGGGGGCACGGTAAGTGTGCCTCAAATGTGCTAACTGGTCTTGCGTGCCTTGTTTTCTGCGCGACGATTGCGCGAAGCGTCGCATTGAAGGCGTTTAGAGGCGTTTAATACTGTGGGGGGGGGGGGGGGGGGGGGGGGTGTTTTGGTGTTCAATAAGTATGATAAGCGGTAAAGTGGCCCAACCCTAACATTACACAACGCGCCCTAATCAGCTGATTACGTCCTGACGGTGTGGAATTGGTCCCTTAGAATTAGTTAGAGCACTGTATCGCAGCAGAGATCTTCAGTTAACTTACAATTGGCTATGTTGTCATCCTGGATATGATCAGAAACGAGTTGAATTTAGCTTTCCCGACGAACAATCAAAGAAAGAGGCTTTGACGAAGAATGAGGCTATGCAATTTCAATGGATCAACTGGAATCATATAGTCGACAATGCCGAAATAATTAATCCTCTGGATGATGAAGCGATCGAGATTTTTGAGGAATACCAAAAGAAGAAACTAAAACATTTTTGACTTCCGTTGTGTATGATAAAGTTTTACCTATATATGTGTATTTTAAAGGTGTAGTTTTACGTTGGGCTGTATTAAATGGGATCATTGAAATTCTCCGTTTTTATTCTAGTTTTTGGTTCTGTAAGGGTAGCGGACGAAAAAGGGTTGTTTGCGCTGGCGGACTAAACAACATGGTGCAGTGTGTGCGCCTTAAAGGGTCAGGCCCACCGATATAAACCTATATTTATTATTTGTTCATAATTTTTGTAAAGGGTGTTTGTTATAAAATATACACACTGTGTTTTAACTGGCTTCACCATTGCAAAGCTTTTCACGTAAGTTTTCCTTACAGAGTATACAGTATGGAAAAGCAATTGCACCCTTATTTCCTTATTGTGCGTGTCCCGGGGGCAAATCGCTCTTTTTTCTGTCCCTATGAGCCTGGCTATACAGTCGGCTACCCTCGGGACACGCACAACAAGGAAATAAGGGTGCAATTGCTTTCCCATACTGTATACTCTGTAAGGAAAGCGAACGTGAAAAGCTTCGTGATGGTAAAGCCAGCTCAAACTCAGTGTGTATATTTTATAATAAACACCCTTTACAAAAATTATGAACAAATAATAAATATGGGTTCAAAACGGTGGGCCTGACCCTTTAAATAGGCCTCCTCCTGCCCGACGCCTCCGCGGCTCGCGTAATCCTCTGTCGGCTGAATGTTTATATTCCATAATGCAAAAATGTTTTTCTTCTGATTAATTTCCCTTTGGAATTAGCTACGTCATGACTTATGAAATCTTTTGTGATTAGAACCTTAACTACTGTGAAATACCTTAGTCCTTAGTCCTTTACGGGCTTTACAGTGGCAACGTTTGGCGTTTCGATTACAAAAAATCGATGCATTATTCGGTCGTTTTTTTAGCTTGGACATTAGAGATCAAAAGCCAAGGAAATGTTGCGCAATTCGCGTTTAATATTTAATTGCATCTTTCGGTGAATTTAATTCCACCAAGAAAAACGTGTTCAAGTTGCACTGTTCCCAAGACAACACACTATTCGACGCGTAATATAGGAATATTAAATTAACCCGAATTGTGCAAGAATGGCGCGCAATTAGGTACGATCACCAGTCACCAAGCGATCAAGCTCCATCACTCTCAACCCACGAATCTTCTTAAAACGTCAAATAATAAATATCGGTTCAGTTTGGTGGGCCCCGAGTCCCGACCCTTAGCAAATTACTGGCTTATTTTTATTGTTAGCGTATTCGAATTTGTTCTCGCGAAGCTTTGGGGTGCTGAAAGTCCTATCTTAATTAACCTTTCTCTCAGCATCAGTAAGTAAGACAACATCGTCTTCTCTTCTCTTCATCACAAAAGATCTTGATCGCCTGATAATATCACAATGACGGACAACGTATTTCTCGCTGCACTGCAAGTGGTTTCAGGTAAATATAAAAGAATAAATAACATATAAGAGGAAAACAATATTTCGTCACGAAGCAACAACCACAATTACAGAAAGCACGTTTCATCTCTAAATTTAGTTCCGGCATTTTTCCTCAATCTATTTTGCCTATTCGTCGTGGTGAGAAAATCCCCCGCAGAAATGAAGAGTTTTTCAAGACATTTGGCGGCGTATCAGGTGGTTTCTTAATTGGACTTTGTATAACTTATTACACACATAAATACATAAATTTCATTCACTTTTTCTGGCTATTGTGTACCATTGAAGAAATATTAGGTAAGAAATAACCTACCTTCATATGTTTAGGTGTACACTGTGATTTGTGATCTCCTTATTGGTTTAATTATCACACCGGCGTTACTTTTCCCGATATCTGGTGCATATCCAGTAGGCCTCGTGACGTATACAAACATATCGATGCAAGTTCTGATTGTGAGCCTTTCGAACATAGCTGGGAAGTAGATAGTATGCTTTTTATTATATTTTCCAATAATGTTTAGTCTAGGTGGTCAGCACTGTTTCTATAATACAAATGGAAGCGTCAATGTGTTTCTTGTTCGTCGTGCGACAGCAGACGATTCTGACTACTGGACACTTTCTGAAACTTGGAACATGGTACGTTTTATATAGTAGAAGGACTTGACGAAGTGGTAATCAGTTTCTAACTTTGTATTTTCAACGGCTGTGGTCTCTAGAGTTTACATGATGCTGGCATCTAAGCGAGAGAGAGAGAGAGAGAGAGAGACTGACAGAGAGAAAGAGAGACAGAGACAGCGAGAGAGAGAGAGAGAAAACGGCATAGGCATAGCATATAGGCAAACTGAGCTATCAAAGTTTCTTCAGTAGGTCACTTTTTATAGTTATGTAATTGCAGGAAATTTAACATACTAACTGCGTGCTTCCACGTTCTTCCATCGGCCTATTTGGGAACATTGTTCGGCTATTATGTATCGAAGACGAACGTGGCTGAACTTATTGCATATTACGCAAAAGTAGTTGTTTTCGATCGTATACCTTTAAGCGCAGACTTGGGGTTAGACCGTTACTTGGGCACATTCTTAGGTACCTTTTGTTTTCTTCATAATACATCCATTTGTTTAGATTTACCCTTTATCGGAGCTGGCCCTCTCGGATAATCCAAGAATTTTCGTGTTCGACACAGATACTGCACTTCTGCTCATGTTTAATACATTCGCCGTTTTGGTTATTTTATTTGCGGCAGTTGCCGGTAATTATTTTTAAATAGTACATAAATTTAGTCTTTAACTTCTGTCTTACGTGATCTGAGCGTGTATGTATTATAGAATGCAAAGTTGAATTAGATCTTCTTATTATATAATCTGGTACTCCGGCGAGCAGCGCGGAAATGCGTGGCCGCGCCCGCGGGAAGAGATTGCAAATTTGCTTCGGTAACACAGAGAAACCTCTTTTCTGCGTCTCCGCCTTTCCGCCGTCTCCGCCTCAAGACATCTCTTTTCCGCGGACGCGTTTACGCATTTGCGCGCTGCGCGCATGAGAACATAGTAAAGGAGAAGAGTTTACTTGGTCTTTTGTTTGTGTGAACGAAACGAAGATTAGAATATCTAAGAGGCTATAAAAGAAGAATCGGAGCAGTGTTGAGCAAGCGAAATCGAACCTTATTTCATGTTTTTTCAAGATACGTTGCACACAAGTGTGAAACGTTGAAACGTCGGCTATCGCCTCAGGCGGCGATAGCCGTCTGGTTAGCATATAATCGTAATCTTCATCTTTCATCACATTGACGCACACATTTTAATGTGTTAATAAAAAAATCTTTATTATTTTAGTAGCCGTCGGGTCGTCTTGTTTGACTATATTTATGAGACGGAAGATTGCGAGTGAAAAAACACAGGCAATGCAATTGAAGTGGATTAAAGTGTTATTAGTGCAGGTTGGTTACGGATTTGGTACTCTTTGTTCACATTTGTGTCTAACCAATAAAAAAACAGCACATACTTTTTACGCCGATTAAATTTTACGCCGCTTTCAGTTGCTCCTTCCGATTATAACCGTTGGTGTGCCTATTTTAATCGGAGTTATTGCGTATTCCACGCAAATTGGTTTCGAAGGCACAGATGGTAAGTTGTGTATACCATGGCTGTAAAGTAAAGTGAATTTCTCTCCGGCCGTATTCACGACTCCGTAGTACCACTCCGTCCGTGGTTTCGTAGTCGTAGCGCAGAAAAAAATGTCCTAGGTATAGGAAGCGTCATTGATGTACGAGTTTAGTCTGGCGCCCGAAGCAAGTACAAGTCCTGATTTATATTCATTTTAGATGACCAATTAGGCCTGGTGCACGCCTTCATTTTCCTCTTTGGTCTACATGGCCCAATGTCGTCTCTGCTCACTCTTTTCTTCTATAAACCATATAGAACTTACGTTTTATCTCTTTTCAAGAAGAAACGCCGTACTGTGGCAGGTGTGTTTGTGCTAATCACAAGGTTTTCACGGAAATATTAAAGCCAAATGCTAGCCTCTTTGGAAAATTTGCATATGATAAGTAAATCCTATGTATCCTATGCTAATTTTGTACGATTGCCGTGGACGGTCGTACAAAATTAGCATAGGATACATAGGATTTGCTTATCATATGCAAATTTTCCAAAGGGGCTAGCAGTTCGCTTGAAGGTGACCGACTGAACGGAACATTTGACGGGAAAAATCCTGGCTTCGTGAAGCGGATGCACAACCCCTAAGAATAAGCTGTACCATTATGTGCATTCCATCACAAATTGGGGACAGAATATCCTTTTTATATCCGCGTGCCATAGTTTTGGGTAGTTCTGTTCTCGATGCGAAAACCCAAGTTGAGATAGGGTTTGCTTAGATTTTATGATAAATTGATGATTTCAATTCAGATGAAAAACCTGTTCTGCGAGTGACGTGACAAGGAGTTACGGCTAGCAAACGAACTGGTGTTTTACAGTAGTGGGTTTTTATAACCCTACGCGAAACAAGGAATTGTATCAACAACAGTGCACACGTGCACAGTAAACACAACTTTCTTGAAGTGACCATTAAATTTATAACCTCTGAACTCTCACGAATTTCATTTCTGATAAGCCTGCAAACATAATGTTCTGATTCTGAGCTTTCGGCTGAATTAGTCACCTTTGTTTTTCCATGAGTAGTCCATGAATGTCCATATGCAAAATTATTTGTGAGTGTGTTGTGAATAAAAGGTGGGGAAGTGTAGAAGGAGATTGCGAGTTCGAATCCCATTGACAATGAGCACTGTGTTGTGTGTTTCACTGGTTTTTTTTATGTCTGACATAGGCATAAACGACGATGAAAAACGATGATAAACGACGATGAAAACTGTACTTTGCGACTTTGCGAGTTTAAGAATCTCTCTCTCTAGTTGAATTTTCCCTAAACCGGTGGTCAGACAATGGTGTGTTACTGGTTTGTATAGCTTCTATAAAAGTTCTGTCAAAAAATTCCAATGAAGATCACGAATACTTTATTGAGATCAGTATAAGGATATTACGAGCAACGTGGCAATAGCCACCATAATGCTTGTAACTGAAGAGGAACAAGTGAAATCCATTTGCTGAATACAAGTCGGGTCGACCTCTTGTAGATGTCGTGCCATATTCACTGCCGCATGGCATACTTCTTTGCCGGATGGCACGCCGCACCGTTGTACAAAAGCATCCTTTATGCAAGCGACTGTTGAAATGCCGCGGCTGGAAGTTGAATAACTTTAAAGGAACGCAGTCACGATAAATTCGTCTTTTTTATTTGATTTTCTTTAAATATAGGAACGTGAAGGAAAATATGGTACCAATTTGAAGTTAAAGAGAAACGAACTCAGGGAGATAATTAACTGAGAATGGGAGTGACTGGATGACAACATATGTGCATGAAAGCAATTGCCCGGATTGCGGCCGAGGATGAATACCCTGCAGTGACAGTATATCACAATTGTCTAACACTGCAGGATATTTATTATATTATAATGAGACTTTGCGAAAATTAAATAAAAATTGCGAAAATATCGTGACTTTAAGCAATTTATTTTTGAAGCGTTAAACCTGCTGTGATGAGTAGTTGTCACCGCGAGCACAGTAATGATACAAGCGCTTCCTCTGTTTAGACATTGTCTTTTGAATGGTACCACACGTACTTACAAAATTTTCTCCCTATCCCCAGTTCAGGTAGACACCAGGCGACGCTGTGGTACCACACTAAATCATACACTCCAGAGGCCATATTCACCACACAATTCCCTCGGGGAAAGAGTCCCTGGGGACAGAAAAATTGCATTCTAATGCGAGAGAGGCCGAGAAAAAGACGGGGAATTGAGTGGTGAACCTCAGAACTCTAGGCGAGGTGACAAGCCCTAACTATTCAAAGCAAAGTGGTCACCTGCAAATTTGCGTGGGATCGGGTTCGTTGCTCGTGCCTCCGCATTGAACAATACGATTTGAGAGTGAATTCTGTCCAAACATGTCACTCAGACAAACTTGATCGGCCATGAACACTAGAGAATCGTTTTTATGAATAGTAAACGGTAAGACTTTTTGTTCGATTGGAAAGTGAATTCTTTAGCCAACAGCTGATGTAACGGTCTTCGAGGTATTCAAGGTAAGACTTTTTGTAAACTGTGGAAGTCTGCGTAACATTTGATAGAAATAATAGGGGTGATGTAATATTTATTAATATCAAACGGACTTTTCTACTTATTTTTTTTCTATTGATTATATAGTTTAGGGCAAAGTCTTGACTATATAAGTAAGGACAAAACCAACGTTTCTGGAGGAGGGGGGGCATGACCAGTTTAGTTTAAAAAATCTTTCAAGAAATTCTCAGCTCACCGTTTTTGCCAGTTCCGCATGCATGCTCAAAGAATGCGTAGTCGAGAAGAAAGTCGCGGGCCTGAAGCCATCCTTATATGTTTTCTCGTGGAATTTCATATACGAATGATTTACAACTCTATGTAAACAACTACCGAAGATATTCTAACGGGATGTGGTTGTTTTCCTTAGCTTATATTGTAGCATACATATGGTACGCTTTAGCTTTTCAAGAGTGGCGTTCTACTTTTATGACAGAAACATGCTACATGTTTGCTCGCTTCCAATAAAGCTTCACAACAGCGAGCTTACCTCATCTGGATTTGCTGCTAGTTGAAGAAATGTTGACGGATTGATGCACACTTCTCGGTATGGCCCCAAGCACGTGGAGAGAATGTTGAAGTTTCTGAATATATATGGTGCGAGTCTGTGGTATAACTCATACGTACTAGCTACATAACTGCCCGAATTGTCTTTTAGTAGCTTTATATTTTCGGAATTCGGTGGCTGAAAAGGGTTGTCGTGAAAAATCTTTATAATATAAGTTAACTAAACTAACATCATATGTAAAGTTAACTTAAGTTAACTTACATACGTTAACTTTACATATGATGTAAAGTTAACTTAAGTTAACTTACATCATATGTAAAGTTAACGTAAGTAAACTTACATCATATGTAAACTTACTGGCAAATCGTGTTCAGATCCGTTGCCTTGATCAGCCGGTCATATTGAGAATATCGGGGAAGAACTGAACGTAGGTTCTCTTCTCTCATGTGAAGTCCGAATAGACCCATGTAGTTCGTGAAGCAGATGCTCACTTCCTGAAATGAATACATAAATACTTGGGTAGAGTATATGTCAGTTCAGTATTTTTTTGCGGATTTGAATACATATAATATGCATGCACCAGCGAAATACCGGCCGGTTTTTGAAACGCATCGAGTACACCAGCATTCTTATGCAACTTATACAAATGACCATAAACAATAAAAAATCGAGTAAATTAGCATAAATAAGTAAGAATTCAGTAGTCCACGATGCGTTTCAAAACCCGGCCGGTATTTCGCTTGTAGTCGAAACTAGTGGCGTATTTCGATCAGCGTTCACGCGGGTGCTATTTGTAAGGTAAGGGAGGCTTACATTGAAGTAGGGGCATGTTTGTTGTTGTTGCAATGGAACTTGTCGCCGTAACCGAGAAAAGTTGTCCACGACATCAGTTTTTCCATTGACCGATAAAAACACTGAAATATTCAAAATCCAATTTTAAAGTGGATTTTACGAGGAACTTCTGTTTTTTTTTGCAGGTACACTTGGGAATTTATTGTCAATAAAACTTACAAAGTACTATGGACAACATTGAGATGTAGTCGTCTAATTTGAACTTTCTGAAAAGGTAACGCATATAATTAAACTGAGGCATAATGCACAAAATAAGCACGTCGCGGTACCTCGTTGTTTCATACTTGCATTATTTAAATGTAATTCACTTCAAGGTAAATAACAAGAAAAAAAAGAGGAAAGCGTGAAAAGCATTCGAAATGCTCTGGTATCATGAAAATTATAACTATCCTATGCTGAAGGATCTGCTGAAATGCTTACCGAACAAACTATACATTTTGCAATATAAGTGACACACAAACTGATCAATGTTTTGGGTATACATCGTATAAACCCAGAACCAGTTCGGTAGCCTCATACTCAATTTTTGAGTGTTTTCTGGGGAATTATCATAAAACAACAGGCAGTGAAATACTGTAATCCAACCACACAAAAACTGGTTTCAATACTGAATGATTCATAAATTACGCAGAAAGGACAGCTCAGTCCATATTCAACGAGCTTAGAATCTTTATATTTTAATAAGGAACCTAAAAAATTGTCTTAAATTAGTACAACCAATGTTTCAAATCCTCATTAGAGCCTTGAAAACGGCATCGCAGTAGAGTCGTCCAAAGATACAGCTACGTATGGAGAAATATGGCAGGTTAATTGTCGACCAATTTAGGTAACGAATCAACCGGGCCCGCAATGGGGGTCTCTTCAAAAAGTTGAAGTGTGCAATGCACTTGACCAGTTTTGTATAAATACATTGCTTTGTGTTTCGTTGGATATGTGACGGCACTTCAGAAAAGGTACTCAGCGAGAGACCCAAGGTTTCACCACAGAACATGCTAGAACTTACAGGAGAACTATCAAAAGTGAGAGATTTTGGGGTGAAGATGGACTATTACCAGGCTGAGCGTCTCTCGTCCATGTATATGTATGCCGCCCTAGATTCTAGTCACTAGGAGATATGTTTACCCAATGACTAACGATTCGGTAACACATGGCTATTGTAAAAAGCCCCTACCGATCATTGATGCTAGAAATGTGTTGTTGAAAATGTCCTTTAAAGTTGATATGTCATCGATGGAAGTACTATGTACACGGTGTTGATGTTCTGAAATTTGAATTGAAACGAATGATGAATTTTGGATATTTGTTGAGTCGACAAGATATTGGGCATATAACATTGCACTATTCCAGGAAAGTTACAAATATTTTTTTGGCCAGACAAGCTCATTCAATCAAACAACAATTGATAAACGATATATATTGATTATGTTTAGTGATTTTGATTATGTTTAGTGTTCGTGAGTTTGTGTTTGTGTTTTGTTCTTTGTAGTTTGGTCCCTTGTGGTGAGTATACTGCGTTGTGAAGCGTGGTATTTTAGGGTCACCTTTTGAGATGTGTTAATTACATATACTCAATAAACCTTTATATAAAGTTACTTGACTACGTACGCAATATGTTGTTGACTTCAACAATTAAGAATCAATATTTTCTTCACGCACTCTATTCAACAGCGATTCGGTCTTTATATATGTCTCCAAAACATTTGAATATTGTTTATGATACATACGTCGAAACATACATAATCAAAGGATAACCTAAAAGAAAATGCAAACATTCAAACATGGTACTTTGTATGTAGTTGAACACTACCCTAAATTGGAAAAAAACCAACAGAACTGCTAAACAAAAAAAAACATTTATTCAACCAATATCACAAACAAATGCACATATAAATAAATAAAATACGAAGTCATTAAAATTGAGTCCTATGCAACTTATGCTTATTATCAATTTGATTGAAAAAAAATTGTTTAAGCTCATAATAATTATTATAATAAAATGCATTCTATTATTATAATAAAATGATATGATTGCTAATTCTGGAAATCAATTGTCAACGCGAGCCACACGAAAGCGGAATAATTGCCGAAACCACAGAAAAACCCTCGCTGACCCGTCACCAAATGGTTTTCACCGAAAACACCATTTGGTGACTGGTTAGGGATCATTTGGTGACCATTCGGCGACTAGTTGATGACGGTTTTCGATGAAACTTGGTCACCACATGGGCAGAAGTAGTCACCAAATGGGCTGGCCAACTGAAAAAAAATCAGTGAACCGTCACGAAATGGGTTCGCCCATTTCCTATGCAGTTCAAAAATGCTTGTAATCAAGTAATGGGGTTTCGAGATCTATACTATGTGGACAACTGGTAAACTTCTTTACGCCATGGTTACATGCCTTCTTCGTGATGAATCTGTGTAAAATGTTTGTTTATTTGTTTAATTGACCGACCGTTCGATTAATGATATAACAGTTAAACGTCTGATTATACACAGGCCAGCCCATCTGACCCAAGGGGCCCTATAACGACATCCATTCCGCCAGCGTCAACGTCTCTCATAGTCCACGTGCCATCGGAATTACAAAGCAAATTGTCAACCAGCATATACGTCCCGTCTTCCAGTTCAACATAAGTGTCGTACATACGTTGCGAATAGTTGCACCTAAAATGTGCTTATTTTGCTCATAGACGGCTCAGGTACAGTTTTTTTGTTTCTCACATCGCTGAGTGTTGCCCTTCTTACTGAACCTGGTGAGAATGAATATTTGCCCAATGTTTTCATTAGAATTCATTATAGGCTCCAAAATAAAAAAGTTCTTTTTTTTTAACTCTAATTACTAAAGTAAAAGGCCATAAAGGAAGACTCGTTGCGGACTACTTTGAATGCATTACTTAGTAACTGTAAACCATACCACAGAAGTAGGCATCCTGTTACATCATCGGTGACTCTTTCATAGAGTGCTGAACCTCCTCCCGCACAATTTGGCGCAAAAGGTGGACATCCACTGGCTGCAGGAGGATCCATGCACATTGTGCAATCTGTAAATTACAGTTGCACAAGGTTGAGAGGTACGTTTTCTTGAATTATATCAATTTAAACCTCCGCTAGTTTACCACATATCTTAGTATTTCCCTTTGTCACTCTCACTCTGCAGATTGGACGGATAAACACAATCTAGACTTCTTTCAAGGTATATGCACTACACTCGATGATAAAATCCTAAAAAGGAAATTCTTCCAAAGGATGGGGCTAATAGGAAAAGCTGTAGGAATTTATCATCCGATACTGTTTCGAATCGCCTAATCATAAACACGCAAAAATCTCATCACCATGTGTACATGGATTTATTGACAAGTAGATCAGAGTAGATGTGTACATTGATCGTTTCCAACAACTTACTCGTAGTCGTGGTCGTTGTTGTGGAAGCCGTGGTTGTCGTGGTTGTCGTAGAAACCGCCGTGGTCGTTGTTGTTGCAGCCGTGGTTGTCGTGGTTGTCGTAGAAACCGCCGTGGTTGTTGTTGTTGTAGCCGTGGTTGTCGTGGTTGTCGTTGAAGCCGCCGTGGTTGTTGTTGTCGTGCTGGCGGGAGTCGTGGTTGTGGTGCTTGCCATTGTCGTGGTCGTAGTACCTGCAGAAGTCGTAGTAGTGGTGCCTGTGGTAGTCGTAGTTGTCGTTGTTTCTAAAAAAAATGTTATAAGAGTCTCAAACGAGCGCCGCTGGGAATCGTTGATGGAAAAAAACAGTAATTTCGTGAAACCAGTAATGTCTTAGCTTTAAGTTACGGTTTTGCAGAAAGCGAGCTCAATCGTGATTCTTGGTTGGGAAGGAAATCAAACTGAGACCAAACTAGGTCATCTGACGGGTCATCTACTTCAAGTACCCGTACAGTTACCTTTTCCGGATGATGCATATAGCCTAGGGCAACTTTGTTCAAACTTTTAATTTAGTCCTTGTAATGCTCTCATGCTCTGTACTCTATACCTGGGCCAACTGTTGTAGATGTTGTTGTCATTGACATTGTGGTAGTTGTGGTTGTAGTTGTGGGTGCAGCTGTTGTTGTTGTTGTCATGGCTGATGTCGTTGTTGTGCGTGTCGTTGTGACTGTAGTTTTTCGTGTGGTTGGCCCCATTGTGGTTTTTCGAGGTGGCACTAAATGTATCACCCACCAATCATGGTTAAATCAAAAGTGTAATCTCATATTTTGTTTTATTTATTAGAACATTTTATAATCAACTGTGAAAGTTCTCCACGAGAGAAATGATAGGGAGAGCGGTAGAAATGGGTGTAGGGGAGATTTGAAATTATAGTAAGATTTCAGAGAGAAAGTGATACATCGTTTAGTTTTGAAAAAAAAAATAGAATATGTATATCTCTGACAGATTCTATAATTCCGAAACATCATTAGTGCACCTGCGCAATCTAAGCTATTTTTCGTTTGTCATCGCAACCAATCATAGTGATGTCGTACTGGTAACCGTATTGACTTCTAGTTCTCAAATAACAATCAATTTGGGTTCCGTGCTTACGCTTCGTCGAGAGTTAAGTTACCACGTTGGCCTGCCGTATGTTAGGACGGAATTATATCACCAACCTGGGGGTCGCATCCTCAAACAAGCCTGCGCAATCGTCGAAAGAAAAATACAACAAATGGAATGCACTATAAGAATACGGAGTACCATGTGCATATTCTTTGTCCTGAAAAAAAAAAGTCATGACGAAAACGATGCATGTAAACTAAAAAAATTGTAGGGAAAAATGGCCTTTCATTTGACACAAAAATGGATGGTTTTCCACAAAATTGGAAAAATTTTCCAATTGCAATATGCTTATATTAGTCTCGCTCAAATGAAAATTAAACAAAGTATTTTCATGTTCAGAACTATCCATGGTTGCTAAAGCATAAAGAGAGCTATAGTTCTACATCAAGTTATAATACGATAAAGTCCTTTGCTAAAAAAGAAACGAAAAACTAGGGTTTCGCTTTTCCACTATCAAGACGTTTACCGGTTTACCTGTCTACCGGTCAAGTTATGCTTTATGGGGCGGAAACCAGATTGACTCCTTTATATGGGTTATCAATCAAAGATTGAGCTGTTTTGAGATCTGTTTCTAAACTTAAGACGTTTCTTCACTTTGTCAACCGGTTGCATCAGATTATGTTGTTAAATCGTGCCAATCTTTCCCAATCTCTTGGTTTTTACTAATCAGAGTAGTAGCCAATTTTCCATTATGGGGTTTCCAAGTATCCCGAAAATTCGGTGTGATTCTGTCAATACAACCGTATTTCTGCACAAAACCTGCATATATAATATGGAAAATTAAAATAATATCCTCGTGTAGTTTCAAGATACGGTAAATTTTCAGCACATAGTTGCATACAATAACTATCTGAAAATCTATAACTGAAGAATGTAACAAAGCATAAGAAACACATATGTTTATTAGACCAGTAGGTTATAATAGAGATACTAGTAATTTAGATTAGACTGCTGAGCGCTATAAAAAAGCTCACTAAAAATTCCGAGTATGGTGCCCGAGTAGGTACGATAATAGGTAATCATTCCAGCTGTTCAAATAGAAAACCGCACAGCTCGAACTTCGAACCCGAAATCCACAGAATTTGCAAAACTCTGAAAGTTAGCAGAACATTTTAATTGAAGAACATAGTAACATAGATAGTATTAAAAATAAGAAAGTTTGTGTTTATTTTTGTTTGTGAGGAGTCACGTTACACATGAAATGCGGAAGTTGACTGCTCATTATAGCTTTCCTTACACGATAAATTCCCTTATCATAAAATTTCACGATAAAAAATGATCGTGCACGAGTTCTGACCCGTGGCAATACGCGCATTTTATCGTGTCGTGTAAGCTACAGTTATGTGCACGATAAATTTTTTCGCGCGTTATCGTCTAAGCGCGCATATACGATAACGATAAATTTTGTCGTTATCGTGTAAGGCGTGTTACGCAACACAATAAAAAAAGTTATCGTTATCGCGTAATTTTTTTTACACGATTACGATAAAAATTACGGTATCATACTTTGTGAAATTACGGTATCAAAAATTTGTGAATTATGCATTGAGCACACTTTTTTTCTTTTCACGAATGATTTTTAAACGTTACTCGGCAATGTAATACGAAAGAGGGCATGAGGCATGGTGTTCGCGAGGCCGTTTGTGAGGCGAGCAGAAATAAAGAGAAGATCCCAATTCTTTGTCTCTGTTAATCTCCGACCCAATGCGCGCCCAAATTATGGCCTTCGACCCCACCGCCGACGCTAAATATGACTGAAATTTGCAGTGCCGACCCTTTAGCAGTACAAATATTGTAGTAGTACAGTAGGCAGCAGCAGTGAACGCATGCCAGCCAAACTGACCCAAGTCTGACCCAGGTCCGACCCAACTGGCGCGCTTCCAGCCCTTCCGCATGCACATCGCATTTTTCACGATGATTTTTCAATTTTTTTTTGAAGTTTTGCACTTTCTGGTTTTGTTCTAATTTGTTTCTATTTCCTTTATTATTTCCTCTAGTAACTTATTGCTATCACAGGTACCATTGCTTCACTGACTGGTGCGCGTTCAAGCAAGCACACAAACGGAAGGAAACACTATAATGTAAGTAAGTTTATGATGTGGTAAGAGTAGGGTTCTCATCGGTCACTATAGATAGACTCAGCCGTAGAAGTATATGTTACTAATAGTTTGTAATCTTCGCAGAATGACGCAGAAGTATTACACTTTCATTTACTATTTAGTTTAATACATTTAGACACTGGTGGCCAGCTCCATGGAAGTTCACAACATCAAAGATGCATTCTGCTGCCTGACACTAATACTGGACAATGGAAGATTCGCTAAAACTCCGTCAAATTTGAATGTTTAGTCATATACTGTGTATGTATTATTCCCAATAAACATTTCCTCCCGTTATGTAGTGTAATTTATGGGCTACGCATCTGTACAAATTACGGTTTTGCCGACTCCAAACAGTGTTTTGCCGACCCAACTCTGGCTCCAAACAGTGGTTTTGCCGACCCAACTCCCACGCCTTTTTCAAATTTTTCGACTCGGGGCGGAAACTAGGACCGCCCAGAGTCGGACTTCGCTTTAGTTGGGTCGGCACTTTGGGTCGGAGAGGAACATAGGTGTTGGCATATATTATACCTCATTCGAAAGGTCTTTTCATGTGCTGTCAGAAACCGCAAAGCTCGTTTTTCTGTGCGTTCGTTTTTACGGACAACTCACAGGGAACGAATTGAACGGGGAGAAAACGCTGCGCATTTGTAATCACAGAGATTTACGTCGCATGGTTAGGTTGCACCCGCTCTTGAGCTCAAATTTCGGTAAAGTCGAAAAATCATACGTGTAATACAGACGCTAACCAAGCAAACAGCTCTTACATAGTCCCTAAAACATTTCATTTAACAACGTAACAAAACTGAACGGTAACAGTGAGCACATCATGGAAAACAATTTATTCGGAAAAAGTTCTATGATTATTTAAAATTGCAAAATAAGGATACCAACAAACTCCATATATTCCTTCCCTTCGGTAGTCTGATTACGGTACGCGCTGATATACGCAACGGTACAAATACGCAACGGTACGCGCTGACACACAGCTGTACACGTTGATACACCTGTATTTATGCGTGTTGATTATATTTTTTGTTTAATTCAGTCAATAGTAAGCCCTCTGCTAGCCGCATCACTTTAGTCAGAAAAACATGAGTACACATTGCTACTTTGCTCTAGTATTTTTCAAAGAGCCGAAATTATATCAAACCAAATAAGATACAAGATAATCTTGCTTATATCATAATGTTTGTTGATGTTTTCCAGCCCATAATACAATGAGTATGGTTTGCTCTAAACGGTCACATAAAAACAATAAAATCAGTATTGAAATAAGAATATTTTATTGATGATAATCAAATAACGGAGATATCAAATATGCATTGCAGAATACTAAACAGTTCCTAATGTCGGGTTTATTATGGTCACAATTCCACTATCAAACATTGTACACAGTGCATATAATGATTCTGAGACTTTTGCTACTTCTATTATGTCAGAATATTCTGTTTGTTACATCGCATAAAATATCTGACCCCGGACAGGGAACCTACAGAACTCTGGAAGAATGCAACCTGGACAAGCCATACGTTCCATTCGACGAACCTGTTGGTTGTTTTTTGCGCGAGTTGAAATGACATCTGTGCCTATTTCTAGATTAGATAGAATATTTCCTGCACACGAATAAGAAAATACATATTACACAATATACAGTTTATCTTTCAGAAACTCGAGCACATGATGACAGAACTGTTTGATTGTCAGAACCGTAGGTTTAGTCTATTTATGAATTTATGACGTCACAAAACCACAATAATCTTTGTCATAAAAGAAGCTTAAAATATGTGCATGGCTAACGTCTTGGGAAAGCAATAGTTTTTTCTTCGTGTTCAGTAATATTATTACACTCACTTTTTAGGTTCGGACCACTATTTCAACTGGAATAACGTAAGTTCCTTTTCTTGTAAAGTTGTCGGCCCATAACTACTGGGAGATTCACGTGCCGAGTTTTTCTTGTTGTCAATCACGGAATATATTCAATTTGATTATGAATTAACATAGGGGCTATGTTTACACATAAAGCTCACAAAACACATAGATTAGGTGAAATAAATTCATTTGCAGGTGGGCAAGCTTTACAATAACTGTGGAAGTGCTAGTGTATCGGACTCGTTGGGATATGGACAAATGTACCGCGACTCTTGCGAGGGGGGCAAGAGTGGTATAAAGAATGGTATGCTTGCTTCAAAAGCTCTATTAATTTTAAAGCTATTAAGATCAATTATTAGTAATTTAGTATATAATATCAATAGTAATTAAACCTAAAAGCTATTTATTTAATCTTAAAGCTATTAAGATCAATTACTAGTAATTTAGTATATAATATCAATAGTAATTTAACCTAAAAGCTATTTATTTATTATAAAGCTCAAAGCTTTACAGATTTTTTTAATGGCGAAGATTAATGTGTAAAAACGAACGCACACATACGCGCTTTCTTCAGATATAAATTTCGTCTGTTTTGCCCACGACAAGTGCTATGAAGAGAAAGTAATTTCGAAAAGCAAATGCGACGATTAGTGAGTTTTGAGAACTTTTAGGGTGTACCTATTTAAAATTAGTTAATTATTGTAAGGAAAAACCGAGAAAAAATTCCCCAAACCAACTACGTTGCGCCGTCCGGGAATGAAAATGAAGAAATTCCGGCAGTTCCGAACAATGAGGACATTACAGTGCTTATGTTTGGCGGAGTGCCGAAGGCCTATTAGCGCTCTTCATCCGACTGATGAAACAATAAGAGGCAAACGGCAAACTTAAAAAAACCTTATTTAGCTACGGTATAAAATTTTGAAAAGCCATGCTGAAAACTTGGCCGGGCTTTTTATTTTTGTGGGCCCGACCCGTGAGGAGTAATGTTCGTTTTTTTATTTCAGCTTCTGTCACTATCTTGAATATTTGACTGCCGTTGGTTTTAAATGTCCGATGATGACAGGTATCGCATGCAGCCAACTGCGTGCACATACCACGGAAGCTAAAACTCTTAAATAGTTAATAGACACGAAAGGAAATAAAGATTTGTATTTACGTGTTGGCCTTCGCAAAGAAACATTTCATCATTGTTTCAACACCGCTTCATTATTTATTGTAAAAAAAAAGCGCCGTAGTGGCCATAGACAATAATACATATATAATTTACATTTTCGTTTTATCAACATGTACATGAACATGATTCATATTATTCATATACATTTTGATCTAATAATATGAAACTTAAAAAAAAAAAACAATTTGAAAAATCGAGGCACTCAAAAATGACTCACCGTGAAGAACACAGTTAAAAGCGGCGATTTGCCAATGGAGATCATTTTCTTTTCACAAAGACTCCACATGATTCGCTACTTTCTTGGACTTCTGTTATTCCAAGGAATAACTCTTATTCAAGGAGAAGGCTACAAGACTCTTGCCGAATGCAACCTGCGCAGGCCTTATGTGCCTTTCCATGACCAGGTTCGTTGTTCGGGACAGCTTGGCCATTTATATGTCTCAGCCTTTTCTCTATAAATTCTGGAAGCAAAACATGAGGTCGACAGGCAAAGTGCAAACTTATGAGCTGAAGTGATAGCGCGCCTAGCCCCAATATTAAAACAAACAAAAATGGCTCACAACTGAATTGTCACAACTGAAGCTCATTATTCCTAATAGAATAAGTAATTAACTAACTACCACTTAACAATAGATTGCAAAGAAAAGCCAAAAACACCCACCTAAAACACGCCACTTTTTACACGATAAAATAAAATAAATAATTTGATTATTTACTTCAGAAACTGGAAGACATGATGACCAAACTGTTTGACTGTGAAGAACGTAAGTTGTTAGAGGCACAGATTCAACAAACTGACAATACTAGCTAAATTTATCTGTATCTCTGGCCATGCTGAAGCTATAAAAAAAATTTGTTCACGAAAAAATGTCGTGGGTACCTATAAAATCCCAATTTCAGGCTCGGATCACTATTTCGCATGGAATCGTGTAAGTTAACTTGAATTATTATATTATATACATGAGCAAAGTTTGACAGTTTGTTTTTGATGTGCTTGTATGTCCGCAACAGTTTTCTACGCGTTTGGCATGAGTACTTTTCGCAACTCTCCAAAATAAGTGCAGTTAAATCTTATTACACAACTTTGGAATATATACGCTTCAGGAGTTTCACATAAGCAAAAAAATAATATTTAAATTAATATGTCAAGGAATTTCGCGTTACTATGATTATGATTACGCATCAGTTTGTTTTCATTGGATGTACATATGAAAGTGCTAATTATCCCACCAAAGGTTGCAAAGAATGACAATAACTGTGGAAGCGCAAGCGTCTTGAACTCTTCTGCAGCTGGTTTGGCATATCGAAAGAGATGTGAGAAGAATCATGGTAGGACATCTTTCTGTGGTTGTCACACTGATATTCAAAAGTCCTTCAAGCTGTATGAATAATTTAGGCTTTTTGTAAGGACCAACGGAAACTGAATTCCTACGTATTTATGATAAATATAATTGAGCTCGAATTGAGCTCGATTTTTTTAAGATATCAACTTTGTCTGCTTCGCCCATGACAAATGTTACGAAGACAATGTGATGCCGAAAAGCAAATGCGATGAGTAGTAGGTTTTCTACTGTACTTTTATGTTACTTATTTCTCTGAAAAACAAAACAAATTTGCTTGTAGGGAACAGAACAAAGCATGCAATTTCATGAAAATCATAGTTTAGTTGTTCATGAACACTGTTGACTGTTTTATCTGACTGAGCGAGTACGCTAGGCGTTCGTTCATGCTAGTCAGTTCATTATTTCGTGTCTTGAAATTATATACTTTCAGTTACTGCTCCAATCTCAACTACTTGGCCTCTAATGATTTGGAATGTACCAAGCTCGCAAAAATTGCTTGCCAAACACTACAGGGACTAGGTTCCTAAAGCCTAAATTGTGATTTAGTTTTTTTTTTTCACAAACCTGTGCGTTACATATGTGCGTAATAAACGCTTTGTTATTTGACAAATAAACATTCATTTCTTAATTTTTCTCAATTGCGAAATTTTTCTGAATAGGAAACATGTATGCTCGCAGATAATTGAAAACAGAATATACAGACATGGGAAACAGTCGAAAAAGACTAAATTGTCAGTTTATTGTTTATTCTCACATTTAGTTTGGTCTATTACTCATTGTTTAGACTTTCTGAAATAAGACTGTCACTGAACATGAACTTACTCAATATGAGGTTTTACTCCGAAATAGAACCGTATTTATATTTTGGTTCATGTGTAGAGATTAATATTCCCTGTAAACTTTGCTGTAGACCACAATCACAAGCAACTTGTCTCGTGTTTGATTAATTCGTATTAGACACTATTATTATGCAATATCTTCCGTATATTATCTATATTGCGTCCAAAAATCAAATATACAATACATCACTCACTGTGCAATACAAATCAGCTACTGGGACTTTTTAAAGAGAGTTATGCACTGTCTAGCTCCACTAAACAGAATATAATGCTCCTGTGCGGGATAGCTCTCATCTTCCTTCAAGGTGTCGCACTTGTAAACGGACGCTACAGATAGGGACCGGAAGGCACTTTTTCAAAGCTCACGAATCCCGATGAAATATGTACCAAACGGTTCCCAGTGTTCTCCGATATCATAATATGTAATTATTATGAAAGGTTTCTAATTGCCCTATTCGTAATTACTTAAAAAGCGCGCGCCCCATTACTACAGAAGCGGGGATAAAAGTTAGAGCGGCAGAGTGGCATGGGTCTCTCTTCCCTCGCTGTCTGCGCGCAGAAATACGGCAACAGGAGAGCCAATTCATTCCCAAGTGTCAACCGATAGTCAAAAAAGGAACAGATAATCAAATAGTTTACATAACCAATATTATCATAGACCAGTCAATTAAACATGGAAATGTTAAGAGCAGAACACATTATTGACTGAAGGCCAAAAACACACATATCAACAGGGAAAACCGATGACCGGAACGCAATTTTATTAAAAACAAAACGAAGTGTAAAAGAACCATCAAAGTAGACGAGTTCCTCAGAACCCACCAATTGAAGGAACATACACGTTTGTCATTAACCGGTAATGCCCGACGGAAAAGGGAGAATTCCAAGTTACATACATATTTACACAGACTGACAGGATTGAATATATTAACAAAATTATCCACTTCTCATACTCAAAGCGAACCGGCTAATGACAATAGAAACTATGAACCAAACAAAGATATTAGCATCCAATCGGTATACTCTTAATTGCCACATTCCACAATCGGTTGCATGTTGTTTGCTCCATTCCTTGTCCAACATGCATCAACTCCTAGAAATAAATGAAATAGGGATGCAGGATTAAACCCAAAAGATGGGATGACAAATCTAACTGTGGAAATGAATATGACATACATACAGAAAAGAAGGAAAACGTAGAATAAATATACAGGAATCTGCATACGGATACCGTTTATAGCTATATTTTCAAAAAATTCTGTCAGAAGCTAAGGCTTTACAGGCGCCCTACGAACCCTATAAGTAATATAATTGTTTAATTTTAACGTATTCATTTAAGATAAAGGTCACGGAAGAGAAAACGTAAACAATAATGGCCAACAGTGATAAACGAGTAGCATGTAAACTACGAACTTTCCAATTAATGTAATTGCCGACAAAAAGTACATACCTATGTTACGCAATCAAGCCTGCTGAGAGAACCTCGCTCGCTAGCATCAGCACAGATGTGGATGTGAGGAAACTGAAATAAGGAAATAATACAAGCCAAAAATTAAAATGAAAAGCAAAGCAAAACACGCCAGCGAATTTGGCTCTACAAAGACATGTACATAAAATTCAATTTAAGATACGATCATATAAAAACAAACAATTTAACGCACAAGTAGAACACAGCATAAAAATAATAATAAAATGACAACTTTTTTAGGATTTTGAAAAAAAGTAGGATTTCTCATCCAATGTGAGAGATAATGAAAAACAACGTCTTTTGGAGAGACGCAGACCGAAACTACGGTAGGTAGCGCGCGGTATTAGTCTTCTGCGGCAACCGTTGCGACTTGGGCAACTTTAACAAATGTTTTCTCAAAAACACCTCCGTCGATTTTCTTTATTTTTTCTCCAGTGATTACGCAAACGATAAGGATTCGAATAATATAGGGCACATGGTTTCCCTTTCAGTGATCTCTCTTTTATTACCAAAAAACCTGAAAAAATGCGATTTTCCCATAGTAAACAAGCATTGCTTGTAACTTTTGTTTACCTCCGTGGAATTTTCTGATTTTTTGCCATTTTGTAGCCGATTGGTTACGTATTCATTATTTATCGGTCCCAGAGCTTCCCTTTTCCATACAACCTTGATATTTAAATTAAAAAATATGACCCAAACACAAAAAATTGCGTATATCGGTCAATTCCTACCCGATATGTACCAAATTTACAAAACAGGTAAATTGAGGCACGTAGATTAAGTAATAATAACACAAACATGTGTTTTCGGATCATTATATATAGTTTTACATGTATAAAGATATGGAGCGCGAGCGCTCTTTCTTCCTGTCCTACTGTAATTTTTCTATCGCCTCTTTTCGGGTGTGAAAGTGGGCGGGGCTTCCGGTCCCTATTTCTGTTGTTGTGAAGTTGCGACAGATGACACAATGCCGAATGCGAGTGCTAAAATGACCTCATCTTCAAATCATCTTTTATTTTTTACTTTTTTTTCTCGAATTTATTTCTGCTTACATCCCAACCGCTCTATTGGCTCTATTACAAGTTGAGTTTTTTTGTGACTGAACCGTTTTTAGCTTGAGGTGCTCAAAAATGGGACAGGAATTTCGTGAACTGGCAAAATTAATGATGAATGGTTTTATGAGAACCCAAGCAGAGGTAAATGCTGAGGAATGGAGAAATATGAAGCTGGATCGGCCTTTAATGGTGAAAGTGGAATGGGATCGCAATATGGACAAGACGCAATTCATCACAGACTTCTGTGATACCCATTCGGATGAGGTAGAACACGATCACATATAAATCTTTATTCCATAAATGCTCGTAAATATACCACATCAAGATAAAGAGATAAACACAGGCATACTCTGGAGGTCCAGCTACTCACTAAACAACCCGAAGCCCGAAGGTTTATGCTCACATGCAAACCGCTCTATTATGTGTAGTTTTTTTTTGTGACTAAAACGTATTTTAGCTGAGAAATTCAAAAGTGGGACAGGCATTCCGTGAACTGGCAAAATCGATGATGAGCGAGTGTGTGAAAGCCGCCAAGTTAAAGGAAAATGCTAGCAATAAGAACTTGAATACAATGAAGATGACGGTGAAAATGGAACGGCACAAGGATAATAAGACGAACATTCACTACGGTAAGTCAATTTGTCAATTTGTAAAAAAAATCGATAAGTCTGGTTACTGATTATTAATATATATTATCGACTCTGGTAATGATGTCACCTGATCAAGCTTTATGTTACTGCTATCAGTATCAATGATATCACTTGACATCACTGAGGCACCGGTTCCTTTCTTTCTTTCGTCGAAAGAAAGAAAGGAAGCCGGATCCACCAACGAACTCTCATCCAGGGTGAGAGTTAGACATATTTTGGGTGACAGTTTAACTTGGGTGAGAGTTAGAGCTAATTTGGGGGAGAGTTAGGGCTATTCCGGGTGAGAGTTCACCATGCAACAGATACCAGATGTAACTTTCAGGAATGAGCACATCACCGATAATTTCGTTCGCGTAAGAGTTCAAATCTTGTCGAGCTCATCGCCTGATTGGCAGAATGTTGTTGTTGCACGATCCACATATAACCCCATACGTTCCCAAATATTGTTTAGGGATAGTTTGGAACTCAGGCCC